>WUAW01012176.1:601-10973 GCA_017165845.1 Thaumetopoea pityocampa | reverse complement strand
TTACCCGAACCGGTTTTGGCAATACCTATCAAATCCCTAGAAAAATAATGCATACGATAATACAAACAATACACCTTTGTAAAAAAACAGAGGCTCCATTATTGTTTTAATATTTATCTATACTATTATAAAATTGTTAAATGTCAAATTATCAAAAATCAAGATATTTAAAAACAAACTACTCAGATCGATTAATTAAGGGCTCCTGAAACCAAATCCGTCGATGTTTGTTTGTTTGGGCTTCACGCAAAAACCAAAGGGTACATTTTGGTTAAACTATCACAGTCTTAAAAGTACTATTTCGACTTAAATTCTGCGACATATTTCATAAAAATCGGTTCAGTACAATTGAAGATATAGATACAGCTTAATCCCTGTTTAGTGAAAATTAACGATATAGTAGTGAAACATAACGATAAGATACGAGAGGTCAAGTAAAAGTAGTTTTTAGAATTTTTATGTAAATCTATGATTGTGTCGGGATTTCACATGTAGCTGAAAACCGATATTAACGCGAGCGAAGCCGCGGGCAAAAGCTAGTTTATTTATAAATGGAAAACCTACAGCTACTAAAATAATACAGACTAAGTATCATATATTCAACAGGTAGCCAATTACAGGTTTTTACGCATAGAAAGTAATTAATTAAACAACATTGTGTGAACAGAACGGTCACGTCACAGTAATGGCCCTTTTACGCCGGGGCGACACTGTGCGGCAATGCGGCATGCCACAAGGCCGCATGCTACAATAATTAAAAATGTCGCACATTGTGGCAAGAATCGTGCGACATGGCATCACCTTGCGTCATGTGGCAGATTATCGCAGCTTGTATCCGAACACGATGAATTCCATGCAACATTTTTGTGCGTCGAAACAGTTTCTAGTTTATGTTTTGTTTGTATTTGTTTTGGAAAGTAAAGATTTTGGCGTAATTACACCAAGAAATTGAATTGAAGAAGATTATCGGTCATGGAGTGGAGTAATGAAAAATATTTAGACTTCATTGAAGATTATAGAAAGAGCCGTTCTGAAATAATGTTCTTTTCCACCAACGTTTCTTCTTCCGTTGTCTAGCTGCATGGCTTAGTACTAAATAAGCTGGTGCTAAATTTGCTTGATCAGCCATATTCTACGATGTTTATACCCTCGATCAATCGAGTAAGTATACCAAAAACACTCCAAAAATAGCACGATGCTTTGAAAGTAATCTAGGCACGATGTTACTTCGACGTTAAATAGACTGCCGCATGCTACATCGGCCGCATGACGTTGGCGATTGTAGCATGCAACAAGGAGACGCATGCCTGAATTTATAGCATGCCGCACTATACGAGTAGCACGATGTTGCTCTGGCGTAAAAGGGCCATAAGAAATACACAAACAACAAAAACATAGAAAATAAATTCTCGTGCAAAGAATAATAATGACGAAACTGGGACAAAACGCGTACGTTTTAAATAAGAAACATACGCGAACATACATGAACAATGAATATAAATAAAGTGAAATGTAAGTATATTTACTGAGTGTCGCCGGCATAATAAGAGTATCGCTCCATATCTCCCGGTGGATGCTGTGAGAACCAGCTAAGAGATGCACCAGCATAATGGACAACAGCGTTATCCTATTATTCAATTAAAATCTACTGCATTCTCCAACACACCTACCATACGTAGAGATTATCCCTCAGTTGGTGGTCACAGCATCCACAGGAACAGCTAGAATGACACTATTACAACGCCGGCGCCACGCAGGAAATCGCAAACTTATCAGCAAATCAGCCCATAGTCGTTTACCGCTGGACATAAGCCTCCTCTAATAATCGCCACACTGAGCGGCTATGAGTCGCCTGCATCCACCGATTGCCCGCAACCTCCACTAGGTCACCAGTTCATCTAATCAGGGTCTGTCAGCATTACACTTTCCGGTTCAGGATCGCCACTCCAGCACTTAAGGACCCCAACGTTCATCGGTTCTGCGAGCTATGATTCCCGCCCAATTACAATCTTTTGAGCCAGATCGGTGACTCTAGTTCTCCTACGGATTATCTCATTACGGATCCTATCTCGCAGGGAAATTCCGAGCATAGCTCTTTCCATTACTCGCTGCGTGACCTGCTTTCTTATTATTAGATGTTATTGCCTAGTTTTAAACCTATTTAAAATTACGCATCTAATCTATATATCCAAAAAAATTCAAACATTGTCACATACCTTCCAGACATAATAGCAGGTATAGCTTGAGCCTGTATAGGTGTTGGCTTCTCAAAGTTCAGTTTCTTTAATATGTCCATTTCCTTCTTACTAACGCCGCAGTGTGCCCATGTCCTTATCGGTTTGGGACAACCCTTGCCTTTTACTCTTATTCCTTCTAACTCTGTCCTGTACGCTTCTACTTCTTCGGGTGACATTCTTGCCAACTCACTGACCTAAATACAAACATTATTTAAATTATATAAGTGGAAATTTAAGATTCAGGTAGCATTATCATCATCATCAGCACCTGGAAGTCCACTGCTGGACATGGGACCTCTCCTTAAAAAGTAGGAATTTGTCACAACCTCCACACATAGCAGGCGTTTTAGAGATCACAGTAGATTGTGATTTCCCGATATCCTGGTATATCACTTTCTATTGCTCTATGCTATTTCTCCCAGCATCCATGGGATGCATACAGCAACAGACATACTAACTGACACAAACAACACACAGGTAGCATACAGACGCTCAATGTTGTGCTTATTAAGCCCAACAGTGGACATATCTAAACTAATAATTATGAAGTGGAAACTGTCACATTTGAACATGGAGCAAATGGAACATAAACAGGTATTTATCTCACAAGGGACTAATGGAATCTGATCAAGAAGACCTTGCAATATCCAGGCAATCACACCTGGACATTTCATTCTTATGCAGGTTTATAGAAGTATTTAAGGATTCAGATAAAGAGATAGGACAGGGCAATAGACACAGCTGTCACGGTGTAATTGATACAGGTATCCCAACCTAAAATAAGACAGAGAAATGGTGGTTTTATCGCAAGGTGATATATCAAATTCTTGTCTCTTGATTTAGAACTGAAGTCTTAACATATTCACTGCTGGGCAAGGAAAGATGTCTTAAAACTGCCTCACCGTATAAATTGCTTTTCCAAAAAATCCATTTACTTATTATAACAAATTTTCCCGCGCAAAGTTGTGACTGGTTATAGAGACAATCCTCCACATCACGCGCAGGCGCTTGATTAGCAACGAAACTGTTAAATTTAATTTAATTAGCGCAGTGAAATTACCATACTCATTGGAGAAATACTTTTATTATAATAATTTTGTTAAATATTTGATTATATCAAAATGCCCAACATCCTTCGATGAGAAGCTGAAAATTATATAATAATTTGAAGCTATACCTGGATTTAAAAATTCGGTTGGTGCCATTGACAGTATTACATATAGTATAGTACTCACATATTTTGATATTTAAAAAAAATAAAACATTTTTAATACATTTTTCAATTTGTATTTTACTAATAGGTTTCTAAAGTTTCAGAAAGAATTTCTTCTTGCAGTTTCTTACTTCCACAAAGCTTTGAATTCATACAAAACAATAAACGAACGATTTTTTTATCTGTAAACGCGCCGTTGCCGTACTGTGCCTTTAGAATATCGGGGGAACAGTTATACTGATGTTGTTACAAGTTTATTAGTAACAAATTATGATCTCCATATTAGTTTATTCTAATCAAAACTATTCTTAGTATAAGGTTTGAATAAGTTTTATTTGTACCACTGCTAGACTACAAAGTAGATATATTACTAAGTATATCAAGGACAAAACGAGTAAAGCTATTTACTGACGTACCTCAGTGTAGAAACACTTCCTGAACGACATGTAGTCCAAGCTGGCGTGGTCAACTTTGGCCAAATCTTTTCTTTGTTTAGAGGCGAGATTCGCGGCGGCGTCCTTTATATCTTCCGTCTCCTCCTCCGAAGAGTACTCTAAACCATCCTGGTTCTGTTCTATTAGCTCTCCTATTAACAAACATAGCTATTCATTTATCGTGTCACATGGTGGAGCCTTCTGACAAGCAGGTATATCATCATCATCAGCCTGTGGTAGTACACCGCTGGACAAGAGCCTGCGCCTTAAAAAGGAGAAATTTGCCAATGCATGTGCGGATTGGTAGACATCACATTGGTAGACACACCCATGCGGCGTGTAGGTTTTCTCACGAAATTTTACTTCTCCATCAACTACACTGGTGTCTACAATGTAAACCGTACATTAGTTTGAACTAACCCAGTGGTAACGGAATCGAACCCAACGACCTTTTTGATCGCGAGTCGTGTCTGTTTCTAGCGGTACTTGATCACCAATGTACTAATTAATAACAAATATTATATATAGTGATATTTGTAGGGTCGAATCAAAACGCTTCCTGAATGTACGGAAGGCAACTTGCAATTGAGGAGTTGATAGTGTGTTTCAAAATTAAAATAAATGGTTTAAAGATATATCATAAAGATTCTGTTAAGCATTTTATCGATATATAATATATCGATAAAATGCTTAACAGAAATATGGAAAAAAAATTATTATTAATTTGTTTGATTTTCTCTTGGAGAAATTAAGATTTTTTTATCTGTGAGTTACGTGATTGGAAAGGCTAATCAATAAATATACACATTTGCCAGCATTGTTTAGGTTATCACTATTTTTTGATATTAAAGAATTAAGAATTTCGCAGTTACACTTTAAGCAAAATCAACTTCGCACGTAACCTTAGTTTTGTTTATTGCACAATGACGTCACACGTGGTCACGTGACCATACTGCAGCTTTATTGTGACACATTCTTTATTTAAATTTAAAAATGTTTTTGTTGCAATTAAAGGTGTAATATTAAATACATATTTATACATGGGTATGATTTTGAACATATAGTCTTTAAAATAATTTTTCAAAAATTGTCAACTGCGGGATTAAATTCGATTAGATAGTCACATATTGTCTTCAAAGCCTGTCTTTAAGCTAACCTTTATTCTTCTGTTCTGTAACCTTCTTCTTTGCAGTTCCTGTAACAACGACGATCGTGCCTCCAGTGGTAGGCACATTGATGACTCCTCGCTGTTGGTCCATTTCGTTTACCTTTCGGACTTCCTGTAATTCATCAGATATGAAACTATGTAGACCCAGTTCTAACCAGATTTTTGTGGAATTATGCCACGCGGTACCTTCCTGCGGTACACATTTCCTAAGACAACAGTCTATCTATACTATTATAAAATTGTTAAATGTCACATTCTGCAAATCAGAGATATTAAAAAAAACTACTCAGATCGACTAATTAGGGGCTTGTGAAACCAAATCTGTCGATGTTTATTTGTTTGTTTGAGCTTCACGCAAAAACCAGAGGGTAGATTTTGGTCAAACTGTTACAGTCTTAAAAGTACTGTTCCAGCTTAAATACTGCGGCATGTTTCATCAAAAGCGGCCCAGACCTGAAGATACAGCTTGATCCCTGTTTTAGTAGCCGCCGTTAAGGTACGAAAGCTCAAGTAAAAGTGGTTCTATGGCTTTTTGTATAAATCTATGATTGTTTCAAGATTTCACACAAAGAAAAACGAAATTCACACCGGCGGAACCGCGGGCAAAAGCTAGTACTATTATAAAACTGTAAAACGTCATTCATTGTCTATACATTCAAGATATTTCAATAAATCTAACACAGACCAAATAATTAAGAACTTCTTAAACCATATTTGACTATGAAAAGTTGACGGCTGGACATAGGGCTCCTCCATAACAGGGAGGGTTTTGCCATAAAGCAGCATATAAGCATAATTTGGCAGGCGTCTTGGAGGTCGAAGTAGATTTTGATTGAGTAACAGGACGACGCTGGTGCCCATTATCCTGGTACATGCCTCAGCTGATTCTGACGCCTGCAGGGGAAGCGATGGAGTGACGCCATAATTATGCCACACAGCAACGAATAGATAATTTGGCGTGACATTAGGACCAAAATTTCTAGTGAATTTTGTACACATTTAAGTTTCCATAGTTTTTAAAATTTGTTTTTTGACACTGAAATTATTAATTATATATTTTTTTAATATATACCAAAACTGTCTTTATTTTATCCAATAGTATTTTTTAAAAATCTGCTATTGCCAAATACCCCATACTGCTAAGAAAGAAAAATATTCTAATAAAAGAGAACACGTATTTCCAGGTTTCACGAAATCATCATAGAATTAACAAAATGGTGCACTGGCTAGAATATCATCCATCCATCATCCTCTTCACCACAGGAGCACGGATCTCCCCTAATCAGGAAGGGATTAGGTCGTAGTCTACCACGCTAGCCTAGAACAGGTTGCTGGACTAGAATTTATTTTTAATAAATTAATCTTTGATTATATAATAACATTTGGTTATTGATTCTCTTTTAACAATTTGGTATTTCAAAATGACGAACACTCTTTACCTGTTGCACTTCCTGCATGTACGCATCAAGTGGGTCCATTTCATCTTCTTCCTCCTTTTTCTCTTCTACAATATTTTGTTTTTCTTTGTGTTCCCCATCTTCACCTAAAATAACAATATTAGTACTTGATTTGTGGATCGTGTGACTGAGAAAGTACATCGATAAGAAATGCTTTGTTATGATTGTCTCTGGACTCGACTTCCGACCACCCTGTGAAGCTGGTTGGATATAGTGTACCAAAATATAGAAGCCAATGGACGTATCTATCGACATCTATGTAGACATCTTCAAAAGATCAAGTCAACTGAGTAAATATGAGTAGGAAAGCAGACCTCAGCAGCAGAAGCCGTGTTTACATGTCAATAAGATGGAGTATTAACTACACTTAAAGCAACTTTAGTTCAATAAATATATTGAACTAAAGTTGCTTTAAGTGTAGTTAATGCTAGGGTGGATAATGATGCTGCGTGGCGCTGACATAACAATAGCGTCACTCCATATTTTCCCGTGGATGCTGTGAGAACCAGATAAGGGTTGTACCAGGATAATGAGCAGTAGCGTTATCCTGTTATATAGTCAAAATCTACTGCTATCTATTTCTATCTCCAAGACGCCTGCCAAGCGTGGCGATTACGACAAAGGAGGGATTTGTGAGTTCTCTAATACTGGACTTCCGCAGGGTGATGATGATGGTGGTGATGAATGGTGAAATTGGCGGTCTAGTGGTTGCAGACACAATTCACGATAAAATTCGATCCCGGTCCTATAGCACTGGAATATTTCAAACTCATGTACGGTCACCAATGTCCAGAATGGAGAAGGAAAACTTTGTGAGCAAACCTGCATGGTTGTATGAAGACTATCAACCTGCATTAGGCCAGTGTGCTAGAGTATGGTTTAATCCCTCTCCTAATCTAAGGGAGGTCCGTGCCCCTGTAGTAGGAACACATATGGACTGGGGATAAATGTTAGGGCGAAGAAGTGAAGACAGTAGAGATAGTAAGGATAAACCTATAATGGTTTCCTACAGAATTTTAGTTCCATAATATATATTCGTCACGAGACCTTCTTCTCCAGAGTCATCCTCCAAGGACCACTTCTTTGTAGTCGGTAATTGAATATTAGTGACAATGCTGCCCTTTTGCACCTCCTTCTTGGCGGACTCTATCTCTTTACGTTTTCGCTCGGCACGCCAGCGCTCTATACGATCCCGACGTTTCTGCATTTCAGCTTCCAAACGACTTTGCTCTTCTTCCTAAAGAATCAGATAAATGTAAAACTGTTATATGGGTGTAAAACATCTACCTTGTATCCAGCTGAATGACAAATGGGGAAATCCTGACACAGAGACCAAATGGCATTCACATCACGTGAAAAAGCAAAGTCGGTATTATTATAAATTATTTTGTATATAACCCTTCAGATTTTAACAAATAATTTTCCAAAACAAATATTTCAAAATCAAGTTCCAACAGAATCTTTTTTTCATACCACAAAATGGTGAATGATGGTGGAAAACAAGCATACAGCCCGCGTGATGGTAAGCGGTTACAGCAGACTACCTTCTTACCATACCATACTACTTTAATATTTACTTTAAACATTGTAATTTTAAAAACCTACCTTGTCAACAGATCCCAGATCATATTCAGAGGAATCAGTTTTTACAACCTTCTCTTTTGATTTGGACCTCTCTTTATCTTTGTCTGGGGACTTTTTTCTGGAAGACTTGCTGCTGGAGCCATTCTTTTTATCATCCCTCTTATCACTGTAACAAACGGTACAATTGGTATGATGTGAAAGTGACAATTTTATATAAACACATACAAACACGCCTTTTTTCCTGGCTCTCTGGCGGTGAATCGAATCCCGGTCTACCATGTGACTGACGGGGATACTGGGATNACACGCCTTTTTTCCTGGCTCTCTGGCGGTGAATCGAATCCCGGTCTACCATGTGACTGACGGGGATACTGACCAATATACTACTGAAGAATTAGGGTGGGCAATGACCACTTTGTTCCACTTGCTACGCTCATTTAATGTAGCAAAGTGGCTATCCGTAGCACAGTTTTCGCCCCCGCGAGAAACGAGACTTGTCGGGT
The DNA here is from genome assembly GCA_017165845.1 of Thaumetopoea pityocampa. Taxonomy (NCBI): domain Eukaryota; kingdom Metazoa; phylum Arthropoda; class Insecta; order Lepidoptera; family Notodontidae; genus Thaumetopoea; species Thaumetopoea pityocampa. Next base: position 2,377 of record WUAW01012176.1, on the reverse strand, counting down.
GGCAAACCACGACGCCGCCATTTTATAAGCATCAAAAGCGTCACAGTTCCTCATTGTGTTCCTACAGCTTAGTTGAGAGGAAAGAGAATTGAGGTAAGAAAGGTGTATTGAGCAAGGAATATGAAATTCGAGAAAAAGACTATAAATATAGGATATAAATAGACTAGAAATATAGGATACTACTATTTCGGAAGGAGTAAGAGACAGTACTAGCTCGGGGGGGCTGGGCTCACTTACCTGTATAATTAAGTCTATTGTTGGACAAGCTAAAAGACTAGTAAACCCTGACATACCTTTTTCCTTATATATATCTTAAATTCTACGGCCAGAAATTGATAAGGTGATTCGCCAAAACAGTAAATTATATAAAGATGTTCTATTGCACAAGAACTGTTTATTAATGTTTCAAACTTGGACAAATATTAACATACTGTGATGAAATGTGATTTCATAATCATTATCAACCCTTCTACTTGTCCCATTGCAAGGCACGGGTCTCCTCCCAGAATGAGAGGGTTTAAAATATGGTCCACCTCATACAGGTTTGCAAATTTCACGCTCCATAGAGAAAATCTCTTAGACATGCAACATGTTTTCCCTCACCATTTTGAAGCAGGTGACAATTAATTATTAATATGGATGGGATTTCGAGATGTCATCCATGCATGTCTTGAGTTTGAACTTAGGATCTAAAACTTGTCAATTCATTGTCATACTACTAGGCTATCTCAACTTTTAAATGTTGTTTATTCAATGTAATTGAATTATTGATTATATTATTTTATTAAGAAGTAATTGCGTGAAATTTTCTAATTATTGTTGTATGATACAGGACTATTTTATATGGTTGATGCAAGCAAATCATAGCCGCTCAGTGTAGTAATCATTAGAGGCCTATGTCTAGCAGTGGACATCTGTGCACTAATGGAACGATGATGTACTATATGTAAAATGTTGTATGCCTAATAAGTGACTATAGAAAGCATTTGTAACATTACTTAATGTCTACATCAATTGTGCATACCTGTGTGCAGAGAACTATCGCTACAACAGATGAGGGCATGATTGAGAACCTGGTTGGTGGAAAATTCGTTTTACACTATATCTGAATATTTTGCTTAAGGCTAAGTTTTGACGATTTTTGTACATGACATGTAGTTTTGGAATTTCTTTAATTTGCATGCCTCTTGGGGTTGGAATGTGCTGCTCGATTATTATTTTCTTTTATTATTATTATTTGTAATAAAATGTAGTCTCTTTTTCACAAGAGTGTCTTTGTTCTTTTGAAATATTTGCACGACGAATTTGTCATATATAGTGAGTCTGAACTTAATATAAGAACCTATATATTAGCAAATAAATTATTCATTAATTCATATAAAAGCGATTTGATGCCATCATAAAAATAGGTAAGAAATGAAATTTGAAAATTGTTTGAAAGTTCCTAGATGCCTCTACATAAATACATCTTTTTTCTTTATTTACAAATATATTTTCCTGTTTGTGTACAATAAAGAATAAATAAAACTCCTACATCCAAATGTTATAAAATCTATGATAATATGTGCAAATATAATACATAAAGTACATAAAGCTGTGGCTTGTTTTGGCATAATAATATCAGTCCATTTCTTCCCATAGATACTGTGTAAGAGATGTACCAGGACAATGGGTTGCAACATTACCTTGTTAGTCAACCAAAACTTAATGTGATCTCCAAAATGCCTACCAAGTGTCAAATCCGGATTCTGTCACCGGGAGTGTAAGCGATTAAAC
>WUAW01012174.1:7307-19108 GCA_017165845.1 Thaumetopoea pityocampa | reverse complement strand
AGTAGGCAGTGACCATAGTACATACTACATACATACATACACTCACGCCGATATCCCATAAAAGTAGGCAGCGACCATAGTACATACTACATACATACACACAGTCACGTCTCTTTCCCATTGGGGTAGGTAGAGACCACTTCTTTCCACCTGCTACGATCGTTTGATGTAGCAAAGTGGCTATCCGCAGCCCACATTTCGCCTCCGCGGGAAATGAGACGTGTCGGGTGGCGAACCACGACGCGGCCATTTTATAAGGTTCAAAAGTATTTAAAGTTCCTCATTGCATTCCCACGGCTTAATGAAGAGGAAAGGAAAGAGGATGAGGTGGGAAAGGTGTATTGAGCAAGGAATACGGAATTTAGGTGAAGGACTATAGGATATTAACCGGGAGACCGGGGTTTTATTCCCCGTCGGAGAGCCAGGGAAAAAGGCGTGAGTGTATGTAAGTACTATAGGGTATAGGATACCACTATCTCGGAAGGAGAAGGAAGAGACAGTAGTAGCTCGGGAGGCCGGGGTCGCTTACCCGTATACTTAAGTCTATTTGCGGGACAGGCTAAAAGACTAACTACTCCCTGACCAAAAAACTATTTAGAAAGGTGTTATGTTTTAGCTGTTCGATGCCCGGTTGTAAATCATTTGTACGTACGAGGCAACTGTGTGACGGCTGTAAAACGCAGACCCTGTGCTCTGTTATTTACACAAGGTCAAGTTCATTTACGACTGTATAGAAATCGGATCCGAGTGAGTGCCGTGAAATAGCGGTGCGGTATGCGTACGAGTGTCTTTGCGTCACATAACTGCAGACTAGTGAAAATTGACCATTGACTCTGTAAGCGGTAGTGCTTTTTGGGCTAATGGGTCCATTGTTCAAATCTAGGCAATGAGAAATTGTGATAAGCGCAAATGTTTGTACCCGAATCATTAACGTCAATCTATTTTATCATAAAATTTTATCACTTTTCATAATCAGTAGCAGATTAACGTAAATAGTCAATATCCGACGTTTTTATTGATTACTAGCTTTTGCTCACGGCTCCGCTCACGTGAATTTCAGTTTTCCACTGCATGGGAAATCTCGAAACAAACATAGATTTATATAAAAAGCCTTAGAACCACTTTTACTTGAACTCTTGTATCTTAACGGTGGCTACTAGAACAGGGATCAAGTTGTATCTTCCATTTTGCTGGACCGATTTTGATGATAAGTCGTAATAGTTGATTCATGATGCCGGGTATTATATAAAATCCAAGCGTTTACAACTGACGTATTTAGGAAAAACTCAAATGGCCTGTCCGACAAGTCGGGCATAAACGGCTTGGCGGGGAACGTGTTAACCATAAACGTGTTGTCCGTATAGTCGATAATTGTATTTGAGCTTATATATCGTTTTATTTGAACGATAAACGTTGGAACTTTCACATATTTATTTTGAGCGGTAATAGGCCAACGCGCTAGTACTGTCAAGAGTGGTTTGAGCCGTCCGGTCTTTGACGGCAGACCCGTAATCATGTAGCTGAAACTAGTGTTGGCACTTTTAACATTAATCTATATTACTATATAGATTTAAAAAATGCTATATAGATTTATAAATTTAAAAAATGTCAAATTTTGTAAATCAAGGATATTTAAATTAAAATTAAACTATTTTAACTAAGGACTGACTAAGGAAAGACTAATTAAGGGCTTATGAAAGCCGGCCGGCCAAGTCCGTCGATGTCGTTTGATTGTTTGTTCGAGCTTCACGCAAAAATCATTGGGTAGACTGGTCAGACTATTACAGTCTTAAAGGTACTATACCGATTTAAATACTGCGGCATATTTCATCGATAATTAGTCCAGTAGAATTGAAGATATATCTTGATCCCTGTTTTAGTAGTTGACGTTAAGATACGAGAGCTCAATTAAAAGTGATTTTAAAGCTTCTTATAAAAAATCTATGATTTTGTTCGGGATTTCCCATGTAGCGGAATATCGGCATTCACGCGGGCGGAGCGGCGGGCCAAAGCTAGTAATTAAATAAAACTAAAAATAATGTATTGTTTCTGTAATGGCCAAGTCAATTTCACGAGCCATGAAGATCATCTCAAGATTTGACGTAACGTTAAGTCAATGAGTATTTGGAAAGTCAACTTTTGATTTACATTAAATGAATAATTTGTGCATATTTTACAATAACTTTTTGTTTTTGATTTTTTAGTGTAGACAAATCTTTCTGATACAATAAAAAAATTGTGCATTTCTCCATTTCTTCCTTCTATCGCCGAGCTCTCTGTGTATTGATATAATTGCCTTGTTAAGCAACGTTACATCAAACTCATCTTCGGAGTGAAGATTCTGTTTCAGTAGCTGCCGCTTTGGTACGAGAGGTCAAATGATTCTTAGACTTTTTATATAAATCTGTGATTGTGTCGGGATTTTCATTGTTGCGAAAAACTGACATTCACGCGGGCGGGGCCGCGAGCAAAAGCTAGTATATGTATATTTTTACGCTAAAGAAATATAACTTCTAAGGCGCGTCTGTAAATAGACGGAGATTTTTTTTTGTAATATATTTATCTGGTCGAACATTGAAAGTGGCACTTTTAGATGAATGGAAACTAAAATTTCTTTACTGTTTTACTGTTGTGAGATCTCACACTTTGACTGGTTTAACGTATTGCTGTGAACGACGCTAGCCGTAGCCAGTGTGCACGCCGCTTACTGGCACTAATACAATAAGTGATAACACAGTCACGTGTCGCATGCGACGGTAAGGCTTCAACACGCCTAACACTGTAATTCAGCCGTTTGAAGTCATTCCATTGCGATATAAATATTGTGACCTTACGGTTCAAGGCGCTTTTTTGAATTTCGAAATTTGTATAATTGTAATTTAGTGGTTATCACGCAATAAGGTGATCTATCATTTAATGGGTTGATGACCTGTAGTATTACACTTACAATTGGTTGAGAAACTACAGCCAAATTTTTGCGTTTCTATTAGTTTACGATCAGCAAATAAATAAATAAACAAATATTTTTGTTTTTTTTTTAGATAGGGTACTTAATATTTTTTTTTTAAAGACACCTCCCGCATTACGATTAAAATTCTTGTGTCGCGGGGACTTTACAAACATTCAAATAACGGGAACACAGAACACCCAGACTCGGAACAACAATTTGTGTATTACACAAAATTGTTGTCCCGTGTGGGTATCGAACCCACAACACGCGACAGCGCAGTGGAAAAGCGACCACTTAACTATCCACTGCGTTATCCGTGCAGTCAAATATAATATATATATTAAATGAAATGAAATGAATAAAATAAAATATATTATAATATATTATATATATTAAATGTAATTCGTAAGTGGTTTCGATTTAAGCTGTATCTTCAATTCTACTAGACCGATTTTGATGAAACATGCCGCAGTATTTAAGTTAGAATAGTACCTTTAAAATTGTAACAGTTTAACCGAAAGCTACCCGCTGGTTTTTTGCGTGAAGCTCGAACAAACAAACAAACATCGACGGATTTTGTTTCAGAAGTCCTCAATTAGTCGATCCGAGTGGTCTGTTTTTAAATATCTTTGATTTTTGAAAATTTGACATTTAACAAAACAAATATCCTATTTCACGGTATTTACGTGTAGTTTCTTAAGGCGACAGCCCTAATAACAGATATCTTATGGCACATCAAGATAAAATATGTATATTTCTTTGAAAACACAGTACTAAATCTCGTACTCTTCAAGATAGTAATTTATTCGTTACTCAATTGTCCAATTATACAGCCTTACTTACAGCGGTAGAGTTCACGACTCTATCTTGGGACCCAACTCTGTAGCTTATGTTAACTTGCTAATTTAAATTGATAGTAAGAGTCAGTGTTTATTTATGACACTATTATTATAATTATGATTGCGTTAGAATATTGATCATGTAATATATAGACCAATATGGACGAATTATTAATAAAAAATCTAAGTAATGACTTTTGATCTATTTGATTGGTTTTTTGATTTTGATATATTTGATTGATATCTTTGATCTATAAACATAAACTTTTTTCCTTCCGCGCATGTCAGTTGTGATGCGGTAGCACAACAATTATATTGGCGCAAGCCTACGTTTCGTGTGCCAATTGTACAATATTTATATGAAGAGAGAAAGATGTACGGGGTGGCGACAATTATAATGTATACTAGCTTTTGCCCGCGGCTTTGTCCGCATGAGTGTCGGTTTTTCGCTACTTGTGAAATCCCGACATAATCATAGAAGATTTATATAAAAAGCCTAAGAACCACTTTTACTTGACCTCTCGTACCTAGGCTGCGACTACTAAAACAGAGATCAAGCTGTATCTTTAATTCTACTGGACCGATTTTGATGAAACATGCTGCTATATTTAAGTCGGAATAGACCTTTAAAACTGTAACAGTTTAATTAAATCTATCCGCTGGTTTTTGCGTGAAGTCCAAACAAACATTGATGGATTTGGTTTCAGAGGCCCTTAATTAGTCAATCTGAATAGTTTGTTTTTAAATATCTTTGATTTTTGAAAATTTGATATTTAACAATTTTATAATACTATAGATAATTCATTCAATCGTTATATTTTTTCACAATAACTGCTGCTCAAGTGAATCGGAATTAAATGAGCATTATGAATCGTGCATCATTTTGGATTTTCCAAACTTTTTTTTTACTTAATACGTTTAATTGCACATTTTATGCACTACATTAGATTTGGTTTTGTATGCTAGTTTAAATTTTAACTAATGTAATTAGCTTTATGGACAAGGTTCATATTTGGAGGAGCTCTGGCTTCCATGTAAGATTTTACCTAGTTTGGGAGTCAGAAATTTTCCAAAATATAATCACATTTACACGGCTTTATACGTTTTTAGTCTCTATTTGTAAAATATTTGAATGGCTGAAAAAAAATTATATCTAATTCTTTTTAATTTGTTTTACTGGCCTTGGCTCCTTTGGCTTTTCGCTTTAAGTCTTGTTAAAATGCAGTAGTGTGACCAAGGTTTGTCTTTACAGCCTTGTGAGAATAATATAATGCAAGATTTAGAGCAGAGGTCCTCAATTTTTTTTGTCTTATAGACCACTTTTATTATTTTTCGCTTTTGAGTAGATCCCCAAAGCGTAGTTAATATGAATTTTTAATTTTTAATTGAAATTGATTAACTTCAAATGTGTTTTTGACAGTTGGCGTGAACCCCTTGCGCGTCATCGTCGACCCCTGGGGGTCGATACAGACAACTTTGGGTATCAATGATTAAGAGTATATAATATTTTATGCTCTTTTATATGTGTTATGTGTATCTAGTCATACATACATACATACATTCACGCTGAAATCCCATAAGGATAGGCAGAGACCATAATATACATACATACATACAGTCACGCCTCTTTCCGATTGGAGTAGGCAGAGACCAATTCTTTCCACCTACTACGACAGTTTACTGCAGCAAAGTGGCTTTCCGCAGTCCACATTTCGCTTCCGCGGGCAGCGAGACGACTTGGGGACCTTCATGAAACGAGCCAACGCTGTTCTTAAAGGCCGACAACGCATCTGCAATCCCTTTGGTGTTGCGGGTCTCTGTGGGCAGCGGTGGTCACCTACTATCAGATGACCCGCGTGCCCGTTTGCCCCCTCTTATATAAAAAAAACGGATTTTGCAAGAGTTATAACTAGTCTTGGTTTTTCAATTGGACAAGAAATTTAACTAGAATCAAGTAAAGAAAAACCAATGTAGAACGATGTATATATACTATTATAAAATTGTTAAATGTCAGATTTTGTAAATCAAAGATATTAAAAAAAAACTACTCAGATCGACTAATTAAGGGCTTTTGAAAACAAATCCGTCGATGTTTATTTGTTTGTTTGTTCCAGCTTTACGCAAAAACCGGCGGGTAGATTTTGGTCAGACTATTACAGTCTTAAATATACTATTCCATCTTAAATACTGCGGCATGTTTCATCAAAATTGGTCGAATAGAATTGAAGATACAGCTTGATCCCTGTTTCTGTAGCCGCCGTTAAGGTGCGAGAGCTCAAGAAAAAGTGGTTCAAAACAAATATATTGTTAATGCTGTTTATTGGTTGTGTGTTCTTAACGCATTTTACGAGTAAATCGCTAATCGTTATAATTATAATTGGTGTAAATTTGGTTTGCGTGTGTTAATATTCAAATGAAAACTTACCCATGAACTGTTATGGGAACGATAGCTGCAACCGATACCTCCATGCAATGATATCGTAACTCATTTTTTCGCATTTTGTGATATAATCGATAATTCTTGTTAACTAAAAAAAATATATATAATACAACTAGCTTTTGTGCAGTCTATGTTATTATTCCGACTTAAATACTGCGGCACGTTTCATCAAAACCTGTCCAATAGAAATGAAGATACAGCTTGATCCCTGTTTTAGTAGTAAACGGATAGATCAAGTAAACGGATTCCGATCGAGATTTCTTATTCATGTGGACGGAACCGCGGGCAAAAGCTAGTATATTTATAATTTGGCACGCCAGTTTGGTTGAATATATTTAGCTGTATTAATTTCAATATATTCTGAAACCTGTAATTACCTGTGTTCCCAATAAAGAATATGAAACTGAATCTGAAAGTCTAATTATTGTGTGTGCTTCGCTCTCTCCTATGCTTTTATTGTTTTAGTGCGGCTGCAATTTTATGGTGATCGTTTTAGAGTTGCTAACAACTGCTTGATACTAATAACAGTTATTTGTAACGCTATGATGCGTTTAGGTCATCGGTCCACCAACACATCGTATCGCATCACGATCGCATGTACGGCCGGATCGAAACTGACAGTACACCAACCTGTCAATTTTTGGTAGTTACATACATACACTCACGCCAATATCCCATAAGGGTAGGCAGAGACTATAGTATATACTATAAATATACAGTCACGCCTCTTTCCCGTTGGGGTAAGCAGAGACCACTTCTTTCCAACTGCTACGATCATTAAATGAGCAAAGTGGCTATCCATAGCCCACAGTTCGCCCTCGTGGGCAACTAGACGTGTCGGGTGGCGAACCACGACGCCGCCATTTTATGAGGTTCAAAAGTTTTGGCAGATGTCTACTTAAAATACAAAATCGTGGACATACTAATATACCATATATGGTATATTAGTATGTCCACGAGTTTGTATTATATATAACAATCTGAGACAAATCGTACGCACTGGGTATACCCAGTGCGTACGATTTGTCTCAGATTGTTATTCGCTACCAATTTGCAACAGAAACAGGTCAAAAATCTGGTGTTACGTGATTACGTAAAAACACNTGTTATTGTTATTCGCTACCAATTTGCAACAGAAACAGGTCAAAAATCTGGTGTTACGTGATTACGTAAAAACACATGTTCTTATTTGTTTCTTTTTCCTAATTATATCCTATTGTTATTAAAACTAAAATCCATAGACGCACTATCATTGATAAATAGATGACATATGATTATGTTTAAAGAAAATACCAGACATCTCATATTTATTGAGATTTTTGCGCTGAACAAAGTGCTATATTTTTTTGTAAGACCGCAAAATTGATAGGGATTCTTATATTATTATATTTTATTATGTCAATATTTCGATGCTCGCATGGCGGTGTGAAGTCTACCAACGCAACACCTTCATGCTCGCATGGCGGTCTGAAGTCTACCAACGCATATCAGGCCAGCGTGGTAGACAGCGGCCTAATCTCCCTCCTTATCAGGGGAGGTTCGTGCTCCTAATATGATGACAAATATGGAGTCGAGATAGATGAATCTGTAATGGTACTTTGAGAATCGGTTACTTCGATACTTAAATGACATGCTCTTCTCTTCTGAAGTTTATGCAGTTTTTTTTGTATATCTCCAATAGTTTGGCCATTTAGAGAAGATTATTATAATATTCATTTCTCATCTCTTCAGAGTTGAGAAATGAATATTATAAAAAATTATAATATTATAAATTATATAAAAAAAATATAAATACATAGAATTGTCAGGGAGTACTCAGTCTTTTAGCTTGTCCGGCAAATAGACTTAAGTATACGGGTAAGCGACCCCGGCCCCCTGAGTTACTACTGTCTCTCTTCCTACTTCTTCCGAGATAGTAGTATCCTATATTCTATAATTCTTTTCCTAAATTCCATATTCCTTACTCAATGCACCTGGCCTACCTCATCTTCTTTTATTTCCTCTGCACTAAACTGTGGGAATGAAATCAGGAACTTTAACACTTTTGAACCCAATAAATGGCGCGATCGTGGTTCGCACCCGACAGGTCTCGTTACGGGCCGGGGAGAAATGTGGGCTGCGGATAGCCACTTTGCCACATTAAACGATCGTAGCAGGTGGAAAGAAGTGGAAAGAAGCCTACCCCAATAGGAAAGAGGTGTGACTGTATGTATGTATGTACTATGGTCTCTGTCTATCCTTATGGGATATCGGAGTGATGTATGTATGTAAGTAGAAGTGTTGGAAGTGGACGGACAAAGGGAACGTTTTAAACATCTTGAAACATACATGTATGTATATATTGTCTTTCCAGAACTAATAAACTACACGCAACCCGTGTATGTGTGGAGAGACGACCCCAACTCCAGGCAGAACACCATCAGGGAGATCATTGAGAGGGCCACGTCTAAGGAGGATTGGCCTCAGGTAACATATCTATTGTACTTAACGCCTTAGAAAGAATGGAAAGCAAAAAGAAAGATGAAAGGCCAGGTTAGCAGTACCCGCAATCGATGAGCTTGTATGAAAGCGTTGATGAAAGTAGAAGAAGCGAAAGTTATATGTTAGGATCTTAGCAATTGGAAAAAAGTGGTCTCTGCCTACCCCAACGGGAAAAATACGTGACTGTATGTATGTATGTTAACCTCTTAGGTACCCAGCAACATTATGAAAATATTGCTTCAAAATACAATTATTATCTTAAACTCCAACGAATATCTTATCTATTACAATTATAAAAGTGTTAAATGTCAAATTCTTTAAATCAAAGAAAAAAAAACTAAGCAGATCGACTAATTAAGCGCTTCTGAAACCTAATCCATCCAAATGTTTGCTTGTTTGTTCGAGCTTCACGCTAAAACTAGCGAGTAGATTTTAGTTAAACTGTTACAGTCTTAAAGGTACCATTCCGACTTAAATACTGCGGCATATTTCATCTGAATTGGTCCGGAAGATACATCTTGATCCTAGTTTTAGTTGCCGCCGTTAAGGCACGAGAGGTCAAGTAAAAGTGGTTCTAAGACTTTTTATTAATCTGTGATTGATTCGGGATTTCCCATGTAGCTGAAAATCAACATTCACGCGGGCGGAGATGCAGGCAAAATTTAGTATACTCTAAATCGCTATCAAACTTCTTCACCGTGATTCATCTATAATAATGTCGTTACTCAAGAATTGCGTTATCTGTCGAGAACATATGGTACTATGATGCGAAGCGGTCGCCACACAATGGCATTTTATTGTTATCATAAATTGTTTGAATATAAATATATATTAGCTTTTAATAAATTAATAATATTAATTTGAGCTGGTTATGCTGAAAATTTTAACACATGAGAAAAGTCAAATGATTACCGAATCTTGCTGATGGGATAGTCGCGTGCGCTTTTCTATGGACCTCCTGTTGAATATTACCAAACTTATTTTCAGATACTGATTTTCCCCGAGGGTACGTGCACGAACCGCTCGTGTCTGATCACGTTCAAGTCGGGCGGGTTCTACCCCGGCGTGCCGGTGCAACCCGTCACCATCAGGTACCCGAACGCGAGAGACACCGTCACCTGGACTTGGGAGGGACCCGGAGCGTAAGTTATTTATTATAAATATTCATCTTTCCTCCCCAGTCCATATTCCTCCCCACTACAAGAGCACCGACCTCTCCTTATAAAGACGGGGGTTAGGCCGTAGTCTACCACACTGGTCTGGCACCGGTTGGTAGACTTCACACACCCATGCGAGTATACAGGTTTCCTCGAGAAGTGTTTTCTTCTCCGTTGAGTACATTGGTGTCTGCAATGTAGACTGTACATGAATTAGAAATAATTATGTACGTACAGAGGTACGGGACTGGGATCGAATCCGCTCTTTGTAAATATCGTAGGATATTTATTGTTATCAGCTGAAAATGCAAGCTGAAAGTTTCAAGGCTGAAGTGGCAGTGGGCGGGACACATATCTCGTAGATCCAAAGGACGCTGGGGTCCTGAAGTGCTGGAGTGGCGACCCTGAACCGGAAAGCGTAGTGCGGGTAGACCCCGACTAGGTGTATCGTCAATCGATGGATGCAGACGACTCATAATCGTTCGCTGTGGCGAATATCAAAGGATGCCTATGTCCAGCAGTAGACATCTGTGGGCTCATATGGTGTGGATGATGATTGTTTCCAGCCTTCATTTATTTATTTATACTTAATACTCTAATAGCATATAGGTGGACCTAATGCCCAAGGCATTTTCTACCAGTCAACCTTTAAATGGTGCTGACGTTACATAAGGTAGGTGAAGTAACTGATGTAAGGATTATGAAACACATGTTTATCTAAAGCTTATTAATACACTAATGGATAGATGTTATATGTGGCCGTCCAAGCAAAAAGGGTCCAGTTCTCGGCATTTAGTTTCCGAGATATAAGAAGTTTTGTAAAGTTGGGTGAAAACATTGCATTTCGCGATTTTAATTGATTATTAATACATGCCTAATTATCTACAATTTCATATAGTAAATGACTATATACGATGTTTCTAAGTACCAGAAACGTTAAGAGAAAAGTTTAGTAAAAAGGTACCAGTGGTCGGCATGCCAATATTTTTGGAATAAAATACGTTTCAATACCCCGTACTGATCTCTATTTAAATAATTTAATTATAAGTTGATTTCATGGAGACTATCTCAATCTACAATAATAAATAAAAATCTATGTGACAAGCAAGTAGAAGTGTGTTCTTTTTTTCACTCAAACTTTGAAAATGTTTTTTCTCAAATAAACTTTTTTCAGAACTTCAAATGTCTGATAAAAAAATATGTGCTAGTTTTTGAATATTTTTTCAGTCCTTACTATCAATTGACTATTCTAGATACCGAATCTAGTCTTAACTCAATACCTCTCTACTTCATTCTTTTTGTTTGGACGCCCACATATCATCATCATCATCCCCAGTCCACATTCGCCTATATTACGGGGGCACGGACCTCCCCTGATTAGGAGAGGGGGTTATGTATTTGTAGATAATGGTCAGCGGCGTTATCATGTTATTCAATCAAAATCTACCGCGACCTCCAAGACGATCTTCAAGGCGCGGTGATTATAGTAAACTTCTCCTTTTTAAGCAAGAGGTATGTATCTAGCAGTGGCTGTCCATGGGCTGATGATGCGTAAAATTCTGTTTACAGTTTGAAACTGCTCTGGTTGACACTGACGCAGGTCCACAGCTCTTGTGAAATAGAGTTCCTGCCCGTCTACTACCCGAGTGAGGAAGAAAGGCGCGACCCGAAGCTGTATGCCCGGAACGTGCGCGATGTGATGGCCCGGTGATTATTTATTTATATAGGGTAGACTCTACTGGTGTAAATTATGCTGTAATATAATTTATAGGCTCTCCCTATCTCTTTCTAATGCCAAACACCAAAACGAGGTGACAACAATTTTGACACTGTCCGTTTTGTTTAGACACGTCGAAATTAAGTTCTACATACAAATTTAGATGTGACCTCGGAACATGCTGATTGAAGATACACAAAAACGCAACATTTTTTTT
>WUAW01012172.1:27730-37755 GCA_017165845.1 Thaumetopoea pityocampa | reverse complement strand
TATATATATATATATATCTAAGGGATGTTCCACGTTAATAGGTACCGGTTTTATCCTGTTATTTAATCAACTGCGATCTCCAAGACGCTTGCCAAAAGTGTAGATTATGGCGAATCCCTCATTTTTAAGAACGTCCGGCAGTTAACTCCCACGGGCACCATAATCACCAGATTGATTGATGATTTGAGTCAGTCATCATAATCACCAGATTATGATGACTGACTCAAAGCACCAACTTTCAATTCTAATCATTATTACTGCTATAAATGGAGATAAAATTATTATCATTATATATCTTTGTTATAAACGAGCGACAAACATTTGCTGTAATTGTCGAGCTCTCTTAAATGTCTAAATTTTTAAGATAATTCTTATATCTAAAACATTTAAGTAAGAATTACAGACTGTTCTCATCATCATCATCGACCCATCTAATGTCCTGCTGCAGGGCACAGGTCTCCTCTCCGAATGAGAGGGGTCAGGCCAAACCCCAAACGCTGGCCTAATGCGAGTTGGTAGCCTTCACATGCATTCTTAGACATATGGGTTTCCTCACAATGTTTTCCATGACCGTATGATACAAATGATAATTAATTATTAGTGCCGATTCTGTTGTAACAGAACTTGGTCCCTCCCTATCTTTTCCTATAATGTCAAACGCCAAAACGAGATAGCTACAATTTTGGTGCTGTCAGTTTCGTTCAAAAACGTCAAATAAATATAAAGATTTGGACGCTATTTCAGAACGCAACATTTTTTTGAACGGGTTGACAGAAAATACTCGCTATAAATGTTTGCTATCTCTTTTTGGCGTTTGATGTTAGAAAAAGATAGGGAGGGACCAAATTTAGTTATGTTACAACGGAATCGGCACCATTAAGTTATTAAATACGCATATGATTTCAAAAAGTCAGATAGGTCGCCTTGGATTCGAACTCGAGACCTAAGACTTGGCATGCATGGTCATACCACTGGGCTATCACTGCTGCCATCAATCATCAACGCTTGTAAAATACAAGCAAAGGTATTCTTACACATTTGATTGGTTCATCGCATTGATTCATAGGAAGCCTGAAAAATGCCAAAGCGCGTACTACACGTAGATATGTGTCTAAATAAAATTACATTGTGATACGCATGTACACGAATTACCTAATCAGTAACAACAGTTTGGGAGATTAAACCGGTGGGTGGATGGTGACCCTGAACTTCTTTCAACTGTGAAGACACACAGCTTCCTATGTGTACCCCATGAGGCGGGTGAGCCAAAGACGATGGGTCCATGTTACAAGCTCTGGAAATTATACATAATGGCAGACATACATATAATGGCAATCTGAAGGCACCCTGAAGTCTATTGGACCCTGAAAATGTATAGCAGAGGATTTAGGTTGGAGGCGAGTGAACCTAAGACTATGTGTACATACTCCTGGCTGACTGTGAGTCTGCAAGCTGGTGACTATGTCGGCTTGGGTTACCACTGCCGGGAAACCAGTAAGAAAGCCTGATAAACGGGCAGTCCATCCTGCACCATGGAATTGTAAGCTAGGCGCGAATTCTATGGTGGTGCATACAAACATAGAATAACGCCACCGAGTGGCTCCACGTTACATCAAATCCTTGTCTTTAGTGTAACGCAATGCGATCAGACAAGTCGAAAAAAGGTAATAAAAATTTACGTATTGATGTAATTTAGAAACCTGTTAAGGATGAATGATAATGTTTATTAGATTTAGATAAAACGTTTTAGTGTTATGATATGGTGTTGATTTGCAATGCCACAATAAAGTCATCCACCTCCACAGCGATGTAATAAAAGTGCAAGCGTGTTTTACTGTTTCTCTATTTATCTCTTACATTTTCATGTCTCAGTCGTTGAGCCGAATGTTTTGAAATTTGGTAGGGAGGTGCATTAATATCACAAAAATAAGTTACAACGATGTTCTGTAAGCGTTTTATGTTTTGCGCGAATACAATCCTCGTCGGCCTTTGATCGAACGTGAACACGCCATCGTGGCGTCCGCATATTACGAGTGAGATAACGAGTTTATCTGTCATTTAATTTTTGACCTTACGCGTATTGTAAAAAGGTCTTTATTAAATTTGTGCTTGCAATGGCAGTGACAAATAATTTGTCATTTTGAAGTGTCATCTAAACTGACAGTGGATAAATCATTTTTAGCATTTGTAATCAGAGTAGGAAACCTTATAATATCGCCGTATCCTGCGTGTAATCCAATTTTTTTTCGAAAATTCCTATTTACATGAAAATAATAATTCTTATGGCAACCCCCCGTAAATGATAAGTGGGGATAAGAATAGCCCACATAGCCCGTCACACTTGACTGATTTTAGTATTATTTTTAACGCCCGTAATTTTTAAAGAAATATATAAATAATTAAATAGACAAGCTTTATAGATTTCGTTATGTCATTGCCATAATCTAATCGCGTATAAGTGTTCAGAATTCAGCTAATTATTAGCGGAATTTGGTGATACGATTAGTTCATGGACTTTGGCTCTGTTTATATAAAGAGCATCGGTTATCGACTGATTACTATGATTCAACTGTCTTACGAGTGCTGTTTAATTATTAAGTATACATAATACTCCAGTAATATCTGATACCGGTTCTGTACGATCAACTTCACGAGAAATAGGATTTGATCGAATTTAAATTTGTGTATGTTTTATACTTCACATAGATTTTTTGTTTTCCCTTTCAATGGGAAGGCAAGAGGATCTAAAGCTTTATGCGCCGTCTGCGAGAATATATCGCCATAAAATACTGATAGGGTAGTCTTTGAACCATGATCTTGAAGCTATCCTAAGAATAGCTGGCTGGATTTCGTGGGCGAAGCCATTGAAAGCGACACTCGATCACCGAAGATTTGAAGATCATGTAAAGTGAAGAAAATATTTATTGATGAATTTAGTAGGAAGGCGGGCAGTGACAGTAAATACCAGAATTAAGAATGCCAGAAAGTATAAAAAATATTATAAAATAATATTAAAATTAAGAATTTTGGGTGCATCTACTTAATTATGTATGTAAAACAGCATACTCATAATCCTAAATCGAATTTATTGCATTATCATTCTGTTCTGAGCTGTTTACAGTTCCAAATGTTTAGCTCTTCAGGAAATTAGTTAAAATGAAATGCAAATTAAGCAATTCATTTTAAACTATATCTGTTTGTACCGAACAGATAGACAAGAAACGAGTTAAAAAAAACTTGTACGATAAGTAGACTAAGTCGTAATTAAAGATAAAAGAACGCATTGCATTCTCTCCATATTGCGTCATCAGAGCCTAATCTAGGAGAATGTCAGTATCTAATATTTATTTTACCGATTGTGTCTACAAATCAAAAACCTTCTTCATAACGTAATGCCATATAATTATATTCCAAAATACCTTATAGAATCTCACATTATTTACGAGTTGAATTCAGCTATTAACAAACACATAATTTTTTGTTCAATATATTTTACCGTAAAGGTTATATGCTATAAATACTTAAACATATAAGCACTGGTAACTAACCTTATCAAAGGTGTTTTGTTCACTAATGTCAAGAAGACGTTTCGGTCAATTGTGTCGTCAATGACGTGACGTAGGTTGACGTGAATGGTTATTCAAAATAATGCTAATAACAAATTACGCCTCATCGTCTTCATGATTGTCCTCTGTGAATTACCTCGTTATCATCGTTTCATTTCATTGCAGTCTATTTATGGACGTATCAATCTCCTGGCTGCCTAGAAGTTCTTCGCTATCTTTTCAGACATATGTATAATCCAGTGAATCCGTTTTATTCTAAGTAAGAACATTAGTCTTATGTAACTTTATTTACTAATAAATATAAATAAATATATATATGATATATATAAATTTGATATCGATACCAGAGAATTCTCTTTTAGATTCCATTCAGATTCTTTCAGATTTTGTTATTATACCACTAACTGTTGCCCGCAGCTCTGCCCGCGTAGACAATTTACTAACTCAGCAATCCCCCGGGAATCCTTGGGTTCTTAAATTTAATTAAAAAACTTTGCAATATCACTTTTTTGTCCAATTACTATTGTAATTAAACGTAGTTTTAAATCCTATTCCAGATTATAAATAATATATGAGTGAAAACCTCATCAAAATTTTTTCAGTGGTTTTTGCGTGATTTTATTTCAAAGTGACGGACAGAAGAAAATTCAAAAAAAAAACTGTATCGGTCTCCGTATTGATAAGGGAGTATATCCCAATTAAAATAATATACCAAATACAAATTTTATTATAGTATAGATTTGAAAATAGTATATCAAACACTATTAGTATTCAGCTTTTGAAGTTGATTACATGAAGATTGCATTGATAGTATGTAAATTTCATCATATTGTTTTCATTGTCATGTTGATGATTAAAAATATTTGAAATATCTCTTTTATCGTAGTCGTGTTGACAGTTGGACTTTGATGTTTACAATATCCCTTTTGTATGTGTTTAATTCAATAAAAGCACATTTGTAAAAACGTTGTATGATATGCAGACTAATCATGATCATTAGTCCATCACATCTAGTCTATATGATTTGACATACGAGTCCTTTACAGCCTACTCTGTTTATTCCATGTCGTAGTTATAACTAAAATATATTAAATTATTCATATTTATGTAACACTGTTTTTTTATGCTATAGTGTGCATTGTTGGTATGTTTAAGGTTATATATATTATTTATGTATTCTGGGCCGTGAATGACCGACAAGAAAAATGTTTCGTTAATACGGAGGAAACGTAATGATGTTTTACTTAAATATTTTATTATATACTATAATAATATAATATAGTATATAATAATACTTTTTGACCGCAGCTCCGCCCGCGTGAATGTCGGTTTCCTGCTACATGGGAAATCCCGACACAATCACAGATTTATATAAAAAATCTATGAACAACTTTTACGTGACCACTCGTACCTTAACGGCGGCTACTAAAACAGGGATCAAGCTATATCTTCTGTTCTACTGGACCAATTTTGTTGACACATGTATTTAAGTCGGAGTAGTACCGTTAAGACAGTAACAGTTTAACTAAAATCTACCCGCTGGTTTTTGCGTGAAGCCCGAACAAACAAACAAACATCGACGAATTCGGTTTCAGAAGCCCTTAATTAGTCAATCTGAGTAGTTTGTTATTAAATATCTTTGATTTTTGAAAATTTGACATTTAAAAATTTTATAATAGTATCTATAGATAGATTTTATAATTTTCGTCTGCATAGAACAATTACTAACTTACAAAGACAACGAATATCTTCCCGGGTCTCCTCGGGTTCACAAATTTAAAAGATATTTGCAATATCTTGACTTCTCTTTCTTTTAACCTACTGTAATAAAACAAGAGTTTATTACAGACTATAAGAAATACATGATCGAAAATCCGTCCAGTAGTTTTTGCGTGATCTTATTTCAGAAGAACAAACAGACAGACAAAAATTCAAAAAGAAATTGTATCGGTCTTTCTATCGATATGCCAATTAAAATTCTTAAAAATTCGATGTACAAATTTGGCTCAGAGTTTTGATAAAGGGTCGCATTTCATGGGTGATTTTTATGCCCTGAAGTTTTGTCAGTCGCCAAATCCCGTCTGTCGAGTGGTTTTTCCTTATAGTAAATATCCCTACAGCAAGCGTGAGTCGTCTGTGCAAGCGTGCAACTAGTTGCTCGGATTCCGGTTTCAGGTACAAAATTATATATTGGAAATTTTTATTTTGCATTTTTTTCACACAATGTAGGTGCTTATTTGACCACATGTCCCGCAAATGGGCCAAGACGGACGCCGGGGAGTTTTTAGTGGGTGCAAGCCCCACATAACCGTCGCGTCGTGCCCTCGACGTGGCGGTATGCGTCAGGCATTTTCTCCTCGACAAAAAAAAAGGTGCTTATTTGACGTCCCAATGTAATAAAAAGTATATTTGTGTGATCTTATGTACAATTATGGGACACTGAATACTGTGATTAATGAGTCGAGTGCGCACTGAGAACGACCGTGAGTCGTGATTAGCACTATGTCGGGTGGTGCACATCAACACATGGAGAATTATCTTCGTGTTACACCCATCTAAATGTCAATGTTTAACACTTGAATATCACAATTGAACTCATAATATATTCAACACAACATTATTTTTCACATGTGTTATACACGAGCGCGCGCGCGCACACGCGCACGCACACACACGCGCGCGCGCACACACGCACACACATACACACGTAAACGCGCACTCGCGCACGCACGCACTTGCGCGCGCACGCACGTAAGCACGCACGTACGCACATGCAGACGCACGCACGTACACGCACATACACACGCACGCGCGCACACACAGGCACACGCCCGCACGCACGCTCGGACGCGCACTCACACACACACACACACACATACACAAACGCACGCGCATAGTACACCAAAACTTTAATTTTGTACTACTATCAAGTACCAATACATTAAAACGTAAAGATAAAAATTTGGTAGGTATGTAAATATTGACGTAACTAAAAATGATTTTAAATCACTTGTAACAGATTTTTCTGTTGTATATTTGCTAAAAATATTAGTTCAATCTAGAATGGTTAGCAATGTTAGCAGACATATTGATGACTACTTAGCGAGTGTTATACACGGTATGTTATATCCATTTTTGTTAGTGTACTAAGGAAAGAGTTATGGCAGATTTGTTTAAAATTTATATATAATTATTTAATATGGGTACTAATATACAAAGTTAGTAAATAATTTGTACTTTTTGAATAGGCAATAGCGGCACTTACGTCGTAAGGCTCAAAGTTCAAAGTAGTCAGAGCCTCGAAACAAAAAGAATGTTTATTATTTCAAATATGGAATTTCCACCGACTGTCATGTGTTCTTCATCCAATAGCAGGTTTACAGTCATTTCAAATAATATTTCCACATTCTAGACACTGAGTATTGTGGTTAACGTTAATCAGGTGATAGGTATTTTATACAACAAACAGAGTTATCTCCTTCGGAATCATTTTGCTGCTGTTATCGGATCCGGATCGTCAACTGGGGAACGACCTCCTCAAGGTCGTATTTACTATAGCGAATTTTTGGTTCATTTGTATTCACTCCCATTTTTGATTAGTGTCTGTTGGTAATGACGACATATTGTTACAGTTGCGGTGACCTTGCTTTCTGTGCCAATGAGTCCCGGGTTCGAATCCTGCTAGGAATAAATTTTACGTGATGAGCAAATGTTTGTATCCGAGTCATGTATGTATTTATCTATTGATGTTGATGTTGTATGTATGTATTTATCTATAAGTATGTGTATCGCTATCGTTAAAACACAGGGAATCCCAGTTTGCGACTAGATCGGTGTGTCTGAAAGTGTCAACAATATTATTATTATTGAAATATTTATTAACTTCTCAGTGTGAAAGCCGGTTTTGATGCAATTTACGGGCGCAAGCCAAGTAAGGAGCATAATAGTTTTGCTATGATAGATTACTAATGTAGAGATTGCAATGGTTCAGTAATTGGAGCTGGTAAAATTTCATTTTCGTCTATCTGCATGAATTTTATATTATTATTATTAATTAACCCGGTGAACTTCGTACCACCTAAAACAATTTCTTCGACATTTCAACTGTTCCTTTGGGTTATTCTTTATTTTTTCATTAATCACATCTGTATTGAGGGGAACAAAACAAAAAAAATATTCAAATCGGTCGAGCCGTTTTCGAGTTTTTGCGTTTACGAGTTTTTTTTTAAACACGGCGCGGCGATTGATTTCTATATATACAGATTGAATTTTATATATTTTTGGAACTCGTTTTAACGTGAGGTACGTGCTTTATTAAATAGCATTCATCATCATAGTCACTGTCATCACCATTAAGCCAGCCTGGTAGATTACTTAATTAAATAGGGCTAAATAGGGCTTAATCCCCTTCCTGATGAGGGAAGCTCCGAGACCCTGTAATGGCAATGAATATGGACTGGGGAAGAAGATTTAGAGTTACAGACTTTTAACAAAAATCATCATGATCATCATTACCCCCATTCCAAATTCGTCTCCACTACAGGGTCACAGACGTCCTCTAATCATAAGGGGGATTAAGCCGTAATTGACCACGCTAGCCTGGTGGGGGTTGGTAAACTTCACACGCCCATGCGAGCATGCAGGCTTCCTCGTGAAATTTTCCTTCTCCTTTAAGTACATTTGTGTCTGCAATGTAGATTGTACATGAAATAGAAATAACTCAGTGGTACGGAACCGGAATTGAACCGACGACCTTTTGAACATAAGCCGCGTTTGGCACCACTGGACCGCCAATATACTTTAACGAAAATAACATATTCTGTCTCTGATAACCGTATAAAAACAATTTAACAATATCCTAGTCTTTTTTACTCAAATATATTCAAATGAATTAACATTCGTTATTATAAAGCACTAGCTTTTGACCGCGGTTCCGCCCGCGTGAATGTAGCAGAAGCTACGTGAGAAATCCCGAAACAATCCTAGCTTTATATAAAAAAAACATTTGAACCAGTTTTACTTGAGCTTTCGTACCTTAACAGTGGCTAATAAATCAGGGATCAAGGTGTATCTCAATTCTACTGAACCGATTTTGACAAAACATTTCGCATTAATTAAGTCGGAATAGTACCTTTAAGACTGTAATAGTTTAATCAAAATCTACCCGTTGGTTTTTGCGTGAAGCCCGAACAAACAAACAAACATCGATTTGGTTTCAGAAGCCCTTATTAGTCGATCTGATTAGTTTGTTTATAAATATCTTTGATTTTTGAAAATTTGACATTTAACAATTTTATAATATTATAATATGTCAACCATCTATAGATGTTTGACAGACCTAGATATACCATCTATATGAGGACAATACAATCTATAAATGGGTGCTATTGTTTACAGAAGGAAGAAAATAAGTTGTCTATTTGTGATTATGTCACAGGAAAATAGACGAGGCGTTTTGGGGTAATTCCTACCACAATATTACGGATGATGTCGTAATAAAAATCACCACAAATTACTTCAGTGTATTTCATATTATTTTATTTGTATACTAGCTTTTGCCCGCGGTTCCGCCCGCGTTAATGTCAGTTCACCGCTACATAGTAAATCCCGACACAATCGTAGATTTATATAAAAAGCCTAAAACCACTTTTACTTGACCTCTCGTACCTTAACGGTGGCTACTAAAACAGGATTCAAGCTATATCTTCAATTCTACTGGACCGATTTAGATGAAACATGGCGCAGTATTTAAATCGGAATAGTGCCTTTAAGACTCTAACAGTTTAACTAAAATCTAACCGCTGGCTTTTGCGTGAAGACCGAACAAACAAACAAACATCGACGGATTTGGTTTCAGATGCCCTTAATTAGTCGACCTGAGTAGTTTGTTTTTAAATATCTTAGATTTTTGAAAATTTGGCATTTAACAATTTTATAATAGTATAGGTATCGATACTGTGGTAGTAAGTACCCACATCTACAAAATGGCTATTTTACAGGAGAGCTGTTTAAACTTTTGGACTCGCGTATTTCTGCATATATTTGTATGCTAATTGTAATTTATTATTAATTAAATCATTGACGAAAAAAATATGCAGAGATATACGAGTCCAAAACTTGAACAGCTCTCCTGAAAGTAGCCATTTTGTAGATGTGACATTGTTCTACGACAGTATCGATATAATTATGCAGTGTCAATATGTGCATATGCGAAATCTATACGAATATGTATTTATTTACCCCTTGTTAATTCTTCATAACTTCAACAAGCTTTTAATATTAGGTATGTAGATACTAAAAATAAATATATTTTAATATATATCTAATGCACAATTAATAAGGATGTTAATTTATGAACTCTCTTGTCCGGGTATACTTGATTATGTACAGAGTAATCTAATCGTACTTGATTATGTACAGAGAGTAATCTAATCGTACTTGATTATGTACAGAGAGTAA
>WUAW01012172.1:8022-24376 GCA_017165845.1 Thaumetopoea pityocampa | reverse complement strand
AAGCTTCTACAACCAAATCCGTCGCTGTTTGTTTGTGCGTTTGTTCGGGCTTCACGCAAAAACCAGCGGGTAGAATTTGATTAAACTCTTATATCAAAATTTGTCCAGTAGATTTGAAGATACAGTTTGATCCCTGTTTTAGTAGCCGCCGTTAATGTACGAGAGGTCAAGTAAAAGTGGTTCAATATTGCATATTTATGTATTCTAATTGTAAGTTATTATTAAATCATTTAGAAAAAATATGCAGGTATATGCGAGTTCATAACTTTAATAGCTTTTCTGTAAAGTAGCCATTTTGTAGATATGATATTGTTCTACGACAGTGTCGATGTTTCGATTACTCGTATGATAAATTTTATATATTTAATTCATGATTTTGTATATTTAATGCTATTTACAACTCTCTTAGATATGATATGTTTTATTACACAAATGATAAAACGGCACGAGTCAGTCACCGAACCAACACTCACCACCCTACAGCAGAACTGTGATGTCTCATGCATGTAGGTACATTTTAATACTGTGGCTGACGTAGGCCCCCCTGTATTCAAAAACATTTGGCGACAATATACTTTATACACAAGCAATAAGATTCATTTTATAAAGTGTAGAAATTAATAGTAAGAAGTCAAGTGATGAGATCCGTTGATAGTCGTATATCATATGGTATTTTCTCTATAGAGATACCTTTTAGCTATCTTCGATATCATAGTAAAAGAAAATGTTGCATAATCCGCAGCGCCGTATAATCCGCGACAATTTTTATCGCTAATAATCCAAAATATGTACTGCCGATAATGTTGTGTCACTTAAAATAAAAAATATAATTAAAAATATAAGTTCTAAATTTTACAGAAAAAAAAACATTTTTTTTC
This sequence comes from Thaumetopoea pityocampa, assembly GCA_017165845.1. Classification (NCBI taxonomy): domain Eukaryota; kingdom Metazoa; phylum Arthropoda; class Insecta; order Lepidoptera; family Notodontidae; genus Thaumetopoea; species Thaumetopoea pityocampa. The sequence continues at coordinate 23,498 of WUAW01012172.1, read as the reverse complement.
ATACATATTTAATCAGGTATGATAATATTTTTGATGTAATATGAGAATTTTTTTTATTAGATTATCAGTGGCAGCGTATAATACGCACAACGACGTTTGAAACTTAATCCGCGGATTATATATGGGGAAAATACGATAATGTGACGACTATGATGGTATGAAAGACAATCGTTATAAAAAACGAGTAATCTAAAATATGACAAACGTATAATCGCCACTCGATAACAGATGGCTCTACCGGACATGCTAACATGACAGCAGAGCATAAATATTTGTACTGGTACCGCAATATTCAAAGAGATGGCATTAGCAAAAAAATTGTGAAAATTCATAATTCTTTAGTAATAACATCTATAATAAATAAAGGAAAGTAAAATGCTGTCTAAATACAAAATTATATCCAAATCATTAGAGGCATTACACCGATACATTATATACATACTAGGCTTTTCTGTCCGCGGTTTCTCGTATGAAAAGTTAAATTTCCATTACGATTCAAATACTATCCCACGAAAACGCATGACTGGAACAAGAACTATCCAAATTCTTATCCAGGACATGCTTTATTTGTGTGCCAAGTTTCATACAAATCCGTTCTACTGTTAACGCTTGATTGAGTAACAAATATCCATGCAAACTCACATTTATAACTTAACCGCGGGTTCGCCCGCGTTGATTTTCTTAAACACTTGTCGGAGACCGTTGAAAATACAGTTTATTCTGCCCCTCGGGAACAGTATTTTTTTTTCGGGTAAAGGTACCGTATGTCCTTCTCAATACCCCTGACAATGTGTGTACAAAATTTCATGATGACACGTTTAGTAGTTAAGGCATGAAAGCTTAACAAACTCACATTCGCATTTATAAAATTAGTTGGATTTGTAAGACATTCCCCTTTATTCCAGGACTCAAAGACTGTCGAGTATAAGCCGATACGCAGCGTGCTAGTTGCGAATCGAGGGGAAATCGCGATCCGAGTGTTCCGAGCATGTACCGAACTAGGCATCCGCTCCGTTGCTGTCTACAGCGAAGAAGACAGACTGCAAATGCACAGGTAAAGAGGAGCAGGATGTAGAGCGTCTGTTCAGACGTGGATTCTTCTCAAAGTTATACTGGTCACAATGATGCGGCTCTGTCGATTATCACAGAAGACTTCGCCACAGTCTTCTTCGGATAATTGTTTTGCTAGAACGTTCTATAACAGAACTTTGACAGCGTGAGTCAAATCTGTCAACCACTTGGTCAAAGACCGCTTGTACTCCATTTACTAAATTCTCTGCGTTTGAAAATTTTTAAACTAATATTGCAGGCATGTCTTGTAATGCTTTCTTGAGGAGTAAGACACCGTGAGAAAGTTTTAATAATACTGTAAGCTACCTGTACTTTAGATACAGAACATATCGATACAAAAAAACGTTGTAAGTAGCTAAAAACAAACTTTTCACTAAAGGCAAAAAATTGTCGTAAAGTCAGAAAAAACAACTTCTTAACGAGATAAGATACACATGTATATGGTTACTCTTTAATAAAACGTATCCATATATTTTATCTGGTTAAAAGCTATGTTTTTTTTCTGTCTTTGCGACGGTTTTAGTGAAAAGTTCTAGTTAAGTTGTGTTGAGTTGTGGTTCTAGTGAAAAGTTGGACTTTAGATATTTACAACAAATAAGTTTTCTTCCATCGATATGGAGTCCCTGTATAACAGTCACTCTTTATCTCTTCCCGTAAATGTACATGGAATCATGGGAATTACCAAGATAGTAAATAGGCTGCAACATTATCTCACAGCATTAGCATCTAGTACTGATACCCGATGAAGACGGAAGGTTCTCGAATCTCGGCGTGTGTAGGCTTCCCACTCGCTGGACCGACATCTTTGATTAACTGTAATTAAATTTTTACCCGCATCTCTAAGTCCTAGAGAGAATTACCTGTAATTGTTAGATGCTATTCATTACTGTGCTGTATGGGTGGGCGAGTAAACTGGTCATCTAGTGGTGCCAAACACGACTTGTTATCAAAAAGGTCATGCGTTCGAGATATTTCTAATTCATGTACATTCTACATTGTAGACACTATTGTACTCAATGGAAAAGGAAAACTTCGTGAGGAAACCTGCATGCCCGCATAGGTGTGTGATTTCACCAACCCGCACTAGACCAGTGCGGTAGACTACGGCCTAATCCCCTCCTGATGATGAGTAGTCCGTGCCTCTGTATTGAGGACGAAAGTGGACTGGGGATAATGGTGATGGGTAGGCCTTTATTTAATAGTGCATTTCTTCATCATGACGTACTTGATAAATATATAAAGTATATGAACTACCATTTCACAGACAAAAAGCCGACGAGGCGTACGTAGTGGGCAAAGGGCTGTCCCCCGTGGACGCGTACCTCAGTATCCCGGAAATCATCCGGGTGGCGAAAGAGAACGATGTCGACGCGGTGCACCCGGGGTATGGATTGCTCTCTGAAAGGTAAGGGAATACTAATCTCTACTATTATAAAATTGATAAATGTCAAATTTTGTAAACCAAACATATTAAAAAAGAAACATATTCAGATCGACTAATTAAAAGCTTCTGAAATCAAAGCCGTCGATGTTCGTCTGAAAGGTACTATGCCGACTTAAATACTAGCATGCAGCGTGTTTCATCAAAATCGGTTCAGTAGCATTGAAGATATAGCTTGATCCCTGTTTTAATAGCCGCCGTTTAGGCACGAGAGCTCAAGTAAAAGTAGTTCGAAGGCTTTTTATATAAATCTATTATTGTTTTGGGATTTCCCATGTAACGGATAATCGACATTGACGCGGGCGGAACCGCGGGTAAAAGCTAAGCATATCAGCCCACAGACATCCACTGCTGAACATAGGCCTCCTCTAACGATCGCCACACTGAGCGGCTATGAGCCGCCTGCATCCACCGATTGCCTGCGACTTTCATCAGAACATCGGTCCACCTAGTCGGGGGTCTACCCGCATTACGCTTTCCAGTTCAGGGTCGCTACTCCAGCACTTTAAGACCCCAACGTTCATCGGCTCTGCGAGCGGTGTGCCCCGCCCACGTCCACTTTTACAGTCCTTTGAGCTACGTCGGTGATTCTAGTACATCTATTCATATAGTAATATTAATATAATAATATTGAAAATACTATTAGTAATAATACTTAGACTGAGTTCTATAAAGCGAACTCATACTAGGTCCAGACTGAAATCACCGCTCACTTGCTCAATAACAGGGCGGACTTCGCGCAGGCGGTCATCGACTCCGGGCTCAGGTTCATCGGGCCCACGCCAAAGGTGGTGCAGCAGATGGGAGACAAGGTCGCCGCCAGGCAGACGGCCATTGCTGCTAGTAAGTTAAATGATAAATTACTTCACGAACGCGTTTTATCTAAAAGGATTCCTCCTTAGTAATATCGTTTGCTGTATGGCGCCGGCTTAATAATATCACTTCATCCCTTCTTGTGGATGCTGTGAGAACCAGCTAAGGGATGCACCAGGATAATGAGCAGCAGCGTTATCCTGTTATTCAATCAAAATCTGCTGATCTCCAAGACGCCTGTCAAGCGTGAAGATTATGACAAATCCCTGGTTTTGGAGGAGGCCCATATCCGGCAGTGGACTTCGACGAGCTAATGATGTTGAGGATCATGAATGTCGTTTTACGCCGTGTGGCATCTCAACTAAGACATGGTGATCCAATTGTAATGTGTACATTTATTTAAAAGGTACATCATGTATACTAGTATATGAGTGATTTTTAGGTACAAACTCCGCATACAGCACTCTGTATCCGTGCCTCTGTGCGGCGGAATGTGATGGGCTTTTTTTCACTTATAATAACATGATGCAATGCTAGCAACGGGAATTACTTGGGTCCCAAAATAGTGAGAGGGTCCTCTATATATACAGTGTTAATCTATCTATACTATTATAAAATGGTTAAATATCAAATTTTCAAAAATCAAAGATATAAAAACAAACTACTCAGATCGACTAATTATGGGCTTCTGAAACAAAATCCGTCGATGTTTGTTTGTTTGTTCGGGGTTCACGCAAAAACCAGAGGGTAGATTTTTAAATTGGTTAAATTGTTACAGTCTTAAAGGTACTATCCGACTTATATACTGCAACATGTTTTATCAAAATCGGTCCAGTAGAATTAAAGATACAGCTTGATTACTGTTTTAGTAGTCGCCGTTAAGGTACGGGAGGTCAAGTAAAAGTGGTTCTTGACCTTTTTATATAAATCTATGATTGTGTAGGGATTTCTCATGTAGCGGGAAATCGACATTCACGCGGGCGGGGCCGCAGGCAAAAGCTAGTGATTTACAAGAGTAATAATAAAAGCAGTATGAAATCTAAATTGTGTTAATTCGTTTGTAGAAGTGCCCATCGTGCCGGGGACCGACGGCCCGGTGACCACCAAGAAAGAAGCGGTGGAGTTCTGCAAGCAGCACGGCCTCCCGGTCATATTTAAAGTGAGTATCTGGTGATGTCACGCAAAAAAGTGGTTTAAGTCACAATTAATGCCTGTGAACTTCCCGACTTGATTGTACTTTGTTGTGAATAACACACACATACATACACTCACTCCTGTATCCCATAAAAGTGGGCAGAGATCACAGGTCGCCTATACTACGATCCTGATACACCTCTCTCATCTCATTCACATTCATACATCTTTTCATACACACATACACTCTCGCCTGTATCCCATAAAAATGAGCAGAGACCACAGGTCGCCACATATTACGTTCCTTAGACACCTCTCGCCTCATCCACATGTAACAACTTTTCATACACTTCCTTCGATTAATGGTGCTATGAACTTAACCTTTTTGAAACAGGTTGTTGATTTGATCAAGGTAGGTTCTGAACGCCCTCTTCCGACACTTCCACTCACATTTGGCCGGTGTACGAGGATCGTCAGTATATCAACTTTTCTCTATCATAAATTTGCACCAATTCACGCGACGTTCTTTTTACTCGTCGTAAGGTTTTGCGAAATCTCAAACGACGTTTATGGAGAGACACTTGTCCGTAAATAATAGTCTGCGACGCAGCTGATCCACTGTCCAGCTCTCGCTCAAGCTCTACATATCCCCAAATCAGCTGTTGAGCCCGCTCTAGGAGCGTGACGTAATGCGATGTTTAATTTAGCCGTGTAACTCTATCTTTCCTGCTCTTACTTGCACAAAGTCTAGGGAAATGAACAAGGATGGTAATAGTCACGTGACATCAAAGCACCAATACCGCCAATTTTAACTTTTAATAGTAAATCATAACATGAAAACCGCGTCGAGTGAATTCGATTGTTACGAACAAATTTCCGTCAGATTATACAAAAAATTTAAATTGAAAAATATTGACTTTAGAGGTGTTCTATTTTCAAATTTCTTAGCAAATAACCTGCTTTTACGATAACTTGCCAGTATCAAATAAATGAGTAAAGGATATCTAATTTCTTTTAACATTTTCTTTTCGTTATCACTAGAACCGCAGCCAGAATTTCACTAAACCAAAAAATTGTATTATTTTAAATAATGTATTCCCATTTTTCGAAGCAGTGATCTGAAGACACCCACTACTTGAAGTGCTGCACTTATTAAATTTTAAAACCGAATTACATATAGTGAAGTGAAGGTTTTTTAATAATATTGTTACGTAAGGCGGCGTAAGTTAGGTACATCTTTTCCAGAATGTTGGACCCCTCTATATTGTGTAATAATTAATTTGGTCATAAATAATAACTAAGGATAAATAGGGAACGTATGTGCTCTGAAATATGAGCCTTAATGTATGTGCCACGAGGTCGATATTTCCGGGTTTCAAGGAAGCGATATGTACCGAGTCTCGACACATAGAATTGTCTAGAATGCCGTATAAATTACTTGAGTACAAGCGCTAGTATAAAAAGACTGCGCGTCTCGCGGGGTGGAAAGTTAATAACTGCGATCCGGTGTACAATTCGAAGCAAACATACGGGGAGGATTTCAACAACGAATTATAGTTTATCGACATGTTTGGAGAGTGTTAATTAAATAAATAATCTTCGTCACGTAAACTGCATTTTCGAACCCCCCGATTCGTAACAATCTTCATCAAATACAAAACTTGTTTCTTAAAAATTAAAAATAATGATAAATATTAAGTAATGTTACCTCAGGCCGCATACGGTGGCGGCGGCAGAGGCATGCGGGTCGTTCGGGAGATGAGCGAGGTTGAGTCGTCGTTTGAACGCGCCTCCTCGGAGGCGGCTGCCGCTTTCGGAAATGGCTCCATGTTCATTGAGCGCTTCATCGAGAGGCCTAGACACATTGAAGTGCAATTGATGGGTGAGTCACTTTAATATGCCACATTGAGGCACAGGTACTGGCCGCTTGCAGAAAGTTTGCCGATGGCGTCGTGACGTCACGTGCGGATAGTCACTAGCGTTGACGGAACAGTAAAAAGCATACTATACTTTATATAAAATTACGCAGATTAGGCCAGCTTAGTGGACTATGAGAGTCCCTTCTCACTGTGAGAGGGGACCAGTGCCTTGGAGTAGGTCTTTAGATATGTTGATGATGATGATGATGATGACATGAGACAAATTGCTGACGGTATAATTAGAGGAGCGCGGGGCTCGGGACGGGGAAGTGGGAGGGGTACTCATCGGCAAACCTGCGCATAGCTAGTAAACTTATTTAAACTTTTTAAACAATGTGTAAAGACGGACTTAATGCCTGAGGCATTCTCTGCCAGTCTACCTTTGGATAGTGCTGAGATAATAAAGTTTTTATATGTGAAATTGCTGCGAGGCGTCGACATAATATTATCGTCACTCCGTCTCTTCCCGCGGATGGCATGAGGACCAGCTGAAGGGTGTACCGAGATAATACGCAGCATCCTGTTATTCAATCAAAATCTACAGCGATCTCCAAGACACCTGACAAGTGTCGAGGAGGCATATTCAGCAATGGATTACCACGGGCTGATGATGATTATATGAAACTAGCTTTCGCCCGCGACTCCGCCCGCATTAATGTCGGTTTTCCGCTACATGAGAAATTCCGAATCAATCTAAGATTTATATAAAAAGCACTTAATCAATTTTACTTGACCTCTCGTACCTTAACGGCGGCTACTAAAACGGGGTTATAGCTGTATCTTTAATTCTATTGTACCGATTTTGATGAAACATGCCGCAGTATTTAAGTTGTTATAGTACATTTAAGGCTGTAATAGTTCGACCAAAACTATCTGCTGATTTTTGCGTGAAACTTGAACAAATAAACAAACATCGATAGATTTGGTTTCAGAAGCCCTTAATTAGTTAATCTTAGTAGTTTGTTTTTAAATATCTGCGATTTTTGAAAATTTGTCATTTAAATTTTTTTATAATATTTGAAGCGTACACATCAGATATCTGGATGAGAAGTCGAGTCATGGGTTCACGTGTCAACCCTGTCGCTCAGTATCGCGCGAGGTGTAAATAAGTCAATGTGCGGCGTGTGCGTTGCAGGCGACAAGGCCGGTAACGTGGTGCACTTGTACGAGCGGGACTGTTCCGTGCAGCGGCGGCACCAGAAGGTCGTCGAAATCGCGCCCGCGCCTCAACTGGATCCTGTGGTGAGTAAATTATGGTCATCCCTAGTCCATATTCGTCCCTATTATAGGGGCAAGGCCTAATCAGGAGGGGAATTAGGCCGTAGTCTACCACGCTGGCCTAGTGCCGATTGGTAGATTTCACACGCCGGTGCGAACCCATGTAGACTTCACACATCACATGCCGGCGTGTGATCGGCATGGAGGGCAAGTTGTTAAGTTAAAAATTCTTTGTTCAGATCAGAAAGAAGATGCTGGACTGCGCGGTGCACTTGGCCAAGCACGTTGGATACGAGAACGCCGGTACCGTGGAGTTTTTGCTCGACGACAAAGGAAACTTCTACTTCATTGAAGTTAACGCCAGGTAACTAATTGTCACTGTGGCGCCGGTACAGTAAGTTGGATAATCCTCTGATGTGAAAACTTATTCAGAGAACCATATGCATAACTTGAAAGTTTTTAAATAATGACATAGTTAAAAGTTTTATAATATAGTAGTACCACAAGAACAAGTTATATCGGCCATCTTCGGTGCAGGTAGATGCTAAAAAACGTCGATTAAAACCGATTTTAAACACCAATATAATATAGACCTTGTTGTACTAAGCGTAAGCTTGAAAATTTAATGACAGATGAACTCGTATTGGTTCGCTCGTAATATATAGTACACTAGCGGACGCCATAATGGGGTGACCAATGGCCGTCGAGGATTTTACTCCGCTTTATAATTTGCTGAAATATTTTCGCGCCTTTCAAAAAATGCTTACTACGCAGGTTCATCGTAACTTATTTTTGGTGGTACTACCGTACTAAACTGATGTACCTATGTTGTGCGTAATAAATTAATAAATATAACATGAGTCCCAAGATGAGGTGACAATAATTGTACCACCATATTTGAGTAACCATAAATACTTTATCGTCAATCTGGGTGTGTTCGAAACTACATATGTATATTTGTTTGTAAAATTCATGTGTTACACCCTTAGTTCCCAAAGTGGCTCAGGTGGACCCCCAGGGGTCCACGGAAGACTCGGCGGGGGTCTACGTTAGCGTACGCAAATTTCATAGTTAGATCTAATCTTCACATTTCTTGTCGAGTTTTGGGAATATGATAGAAATGTATCTGCAGGGGGTCCACCGGAACCAGCTAAATTTTGAAAGTGGTCTATGAGGAAAAAAAGTCTGAGAACCTCTGTGTTACACGAATTTTCCTTGTGCGAGGATTGTATTAAAATCAACCAATTTTTTTTTATTTTAAGTGTACCAATATATCAGCCATAACAAACCGGCAAAAACATTCATAAACCGAACTAAAACAGTCGTCTGTTGATAATTCTACACACAAAGATAAAATACATCAAAGATAAAATAGAAGTAGAGAGAGCTCCTGAACCATGTAAATGATTAGTCTCTAAATCTACATTGTTTTCTCAATTATTTTTACGTACATATATACACTCACGCCGGTCTCCCATAAGAGTAGGCAGAGACCATAGTACATACTACATACATACATACATACAGTCACGCCTCTTCCCATTGGAGTAGATAGAGACCACTTCCTTCCACCTGCTACGATCGTTTGATGTAGCAAAGTGGCTATCCGCAGCCCACATCGCCTCCGCGGGCAATGAGACGTGTCGGGTGGCGAACCACGACGCTGCCATTTTATAAGGTTCAAAAGTATTAAAGTTCCTCATTGCATTCCCATGGCGTAATGGAGAAGAAAGGAAATAGGATGAGGTGGGAAAGGTGTATTGAGACAAGAATATGGAATTTAGGTGAAGGACTATAGGATATAGACTACTATCTCGGAAGGAGAATATAATGTATGAAGCGTAAATAAATTAAAAATAAAAATTGTTATTTATAATATCGCTCATCCAATTGAACAATGACGTAATTACGTTTTTGCAATTTATCAAAACAAGCGTTTCAGTTTAAAATTGGATTATACCCATTTTGTAAATCATATCAATTATCATGATTTTTTATAATTTATTTATAGATTATTATTAATAATTTGAGCATTCTCGAAAAAAATCCATATTAACTAACAAATCATCCAAATTATACACAAAATAAAATTTTAACTTTTTTGCAATTACGTCATTATTTTATGGGATGAGCGATATCGTGATGCTATGTTACATGTGTTCCAATTTTAGTGGTATTTATACATTGCAGATTGCAAGTGGAACACACGATAACAGAAGAGGTGACCGGTGTGGATCTGGTGCAAACGCAGATCCGCGTCGCCGAAGGGATGACCTTACCGGAGATGGGTCTCTCTCAGGACAAGATCAACGTCCAGGGGTTCGCCATACAGTGTCGCGTGACCACCGAGGACCCGGCCAACAACTTCCAGCCTAGCACTGGCCGGATTGAAGTGTTTCGGTAACTTGGACCTTATAGAATACAATACTCTTGTATTGCACACCGGGTTAACACATCTCATAAAGTATTATAGGGCAGACTATACTATTGATGGCATCCCATTAGTTATTGGCACTTTGGATATTCATTAAGAAGAAAACAGTAAATTAAAATAAAAACAAAGGTACTAAAAATACTAAAACACCAAACAAACACTGTTCAGCAGTATGAATAAATTAAAAAAATATGTATTATTAGATATTTCAGAAGAAAATTAATATACCTAAATCATCATCCCCAGACCATATCGTCATTACACTACAGGGGCACGGACCTCCCCTGATCAGGAGGGGATTAGGCCGTAGTCTACCGCGCGGGCCTAGTGCGGGTTAATAGAGTTTACATACCCATGCGAGCATGCAGGTTTTCTCACGAAGTTTTCCTTCTCCGTTAAGTACATTGGTGTCTATAATGTAGACCGCACATGAATTACAAATAATAACTCAGTGGTACGGGACTGGAATCGAACCCACGACCCTTCGATTGTAAGCCGTGTCTAAAACCACTGCACCACCAATGCATTATATTATAATATACCTAAATGTTAATTATAATATGTTTTATTACATAAGTTATATACAGAAGGTAAGGTAAAACAGTGATGAATTTAAAGCTATAAATATTCTAAGCAGGGTGCACTGTTGTCAGGTGGTAGGGTGCCCATAACGCCGCCGGTCGCATTCCCTCGTATAGCTATTGCTAAAAGTTCAGCCAAAATAAGTTTATTAATTTTTAATTTCTTTCTTTAGGTCAGGTGAAGGCATGGGCATTCGCCTGGACTCCGCTTCAACGTATGCCGGTGCTGTCATCTCTCCGTATTACGACTCCATTCTTGTCAAGGTAACGTTCCTCTGTTGAATTTATATTATAAAACACAGTTTTTCTGGATAATTTGAGCATATTGTATATCAGAGTAATATTATAAAACTTGAAAAGCTCAAAAAAGTTGAAAAGCTCAAGTTGGATTCATCGTCATCATCATCATTTCAGCCCGTAGCTGTCCACTGCTGAACATAAGCCTCTCCAATCGAATTTCAGCGCGACCGGTCTATAGCCACCTGCATCGAACGAGACAGCGATTATCACGTTGGATTCACTGTAACCAATTATGATTTTGTGTCGCGATAAAATGCTGGACCCTAAGAAGTGCTGTGAGCTTACTAAGATGAAGCTTTAAAGGGTGGAAAACAGATCTCAGGGGTTATGTCATGGTCATGCGTGGTACACTGCCGGTACTTGCTGTAGGCGCATTCAACAGGCTGGTTGGGTAAATCTGTAGGTCTTTTTTTACATTATATAGGTGAAGGTAGACTTAATGCCAAGGGCATTCTTTTGAGTATCGCAGAGACAATAAATTAGATGCAGCAGCAAATATAATCTGGATTAAAAGAAGATATAATGAAGATATAAAATCCTAATTTGGGACTAGATGAATGTGTGTGAGTACAGAATATTAAAAAAAAATGATAATTTAATAAACATGGGTATTGGTTAATTATACAGGTGATCTCCCACGCTCACGACTTGCCAGCGTCGGCCGCCAAAATGAACAGAGCACTGCGCGAGTTCCGCATCCGCGGCGTGAAGACCAATATCCCGTTCCTGCTCAACGTGCTCGAGAACCAGAAGTTCCTTAACGGTAAGATTACACCAATAGACTAGTCGCTATCAGACAAACGCGACTATACCCTATCCAAGATAGGAAAAAATAAAATGTAACCTAATTAGTTTTGCCATCCTACATGGCAATACTATCAGATACACACAATAAATAAATCACACACAGAACAATAAATCAGATTTTTATAAGCACCTAGTCAAATAAACATAAATTAAAATAGGTGTTTTCATATAAACTCTTTATACAATAGCTATTTTTAAAAGTTGTATGTTGTATTGCAAATGGCAAAAAGTTCCTTTTTTTAACTTTTATCGACAAAAATAGATAGTAGGGACGTAAACAAACCCCCCTCCTCCCCTGGGTATGCCCATGAGTGACGCTATTATTATGCAGGCGCCACACAGCACGATACACCATGATAACACTGCGATTCGACGAATATCTATCGTAATCTCGAAGACACTTGTCAAGTATGAAAATTATGCCAAATTCCCATTTTAATGCGGGAAACCTAATTCCATTAGTACATTTCAGTAGACTGATGAATTAAATCACCAATTGTCAAAACACAGGCAGCGTGGACACGTACTTCATAGACGAACACCCAGAGCTCTTCATGTTCAGAACTTCGCTGAACAGAGCACAGAAGATCCTCAACTACTTAGGCTATGTGCTCGTCAACGGACCAGCGACGCCGCTCGCCACCAAGATACCGCCATCCAATGTCAAACCGTACATACCGCCAGTACCATTGGGTAAGTGACTTTCCACCGCTCGGAATAATGGGATCGAGTTATACCAAAGACAAAATACTCTGACAGTGCTCATTTTATTTGTTCCATTAGAAACAATTAATAGATATGACAATTTCGCTTTTAAAAATAAATAAATTAAAATATTTTAAGAAAATTAGGCATATAATAGATTTTTTTTATTGCTGACGTTTTAATTACTGTACCCAACAATTTAAATTTTGAAAATCGAAAACATCAAAAAAAAAAATTAGGCGTATGGTAGTTTTTTATATTGCCGACATTTTATTAATACCAATTTACATATATATTATAAAATTCAGCTTGTGCCGTAACTATAGACGCTTAACAATAATTGCTATTAGCAAAAATATGGATTCAATTAAACGCACGTTTTAATAACAACTCAATAATTAATTAACTTGACATGAAATTGATGTGTTTTAAGTGTGTGAACAGAAAAGAAAATGGAGGATGAAATTTAGTGTTTACAGCTCAATAAATTGTGACAAAAAAAATAAAATGTTTTCAATTTTTTTTGCAGTATACCACGAAGGGTATGGTAGGTTTAAAATGTCTTTTTTTAATGTTAGAATTATTTTCTTTTGCAGTTTTATGTACTTGCCGTATATTTAAAAGCTTCGCCTATTTATATAACTTTATTATATGTACAACACAAGTCATATCATGGACCACGGTAATATTATTATTATAATAACCGTTAAAGGCTTATTGATTTATATTATACACTATTATGACTAAAATTTCATACTTCATCATGTATTTAAAGTTATGGTACTTGATTATTTTAAAAAGCAACACCGTGCTATCATAAACAGTGACGTTCCAATTTCAATTTTTATATGCAACGAATCAAAATTAAATTTCTCTTGTCACTCTTAGCACTTTGTTGTAGATACGTATTTGAATGTTGCCATTAATATTTTTCCCCTAATCCTGTTTTTTACGCGCAGGACAAAAATTTTTAATGTTGTTTAGTGGTTTATGTTGGAAGTCATTTTCCATTATGATTTAATTCGCACTTCATACATGCTGCACTGTCATTATTTTACTTAACATTATTTTCAGACCTTTCCCCTGAGGCTATTAAAAGGCAAGAATTAACAGGGGAAAACACAGGTGAGCGCTTTTTTATATAAATTATAACTAAATATTTGTTGTTCGCTAAATCTAGTTTCAATAGTTTGGAAAACGCTTATCAATTAATAATACGCATTATGGCCGCTTAATTTTAATTACGAATTAAAAATACCTTATTTTTCTTATATATTTATTTATTGTCTGTTGCCTGTGGCGCATACAGGACAAACAAATATTCGTGTTTAGGAGAAAAAGTATTTTTTTTTAGAAACAATACACTTAATTGGTTTATAAAATTAAATAATTTATAATACATTTTACGAAATAAATTATCTATATTATGCTGAGATGTAGATAAATATAGTAAGAGATTGAAAATGTGACTAATATTAGCTTTGCGTTTCGTGTTATAAAAAATTACTAATTTGTCCATTATAACAATATTTAGTGTGTTGAACTTGCTACTTGGTAGCTTTTTTATAAATGACGATGATATGATAGTATTATATCCATCATAATAAAAATGCTCCTTTAGATCCTGTTTTCAGCCAGTATCTACTTGTTATTTCGCTATGTGGAATCAAAGTATCATTGTTTTAATAAGATGAAAAGTTAAACAAAGTTGGCAGCTTGAATATGTTACCATCATTTTCGCGGCCTTGATCAAAAGTAAGGGACAAACCAGATCTGGCCACTAACCATTGATATGTAATATCACTCCATCTTTCTTTGGATGCGAGACTTAGCTGTGGGATAGATCAGGAAAATGAGTAGCAGTCTAAACTTGCATATCGACTAATTTGTAGAGTGACTTTGAAACACGGACTTTTATGATAAACTATCCCTCGCGAGGAATGCTATTATGTAGTTTATGGATAACCAGCTCGGATTAACTATTTAGGGTGTGAATCTTCAAAAATTCTTTCTTAGTGCTCACCTACATAATGTAGGCACTCCTATGCAAAATTTCATGCTTTTAGGTCTACTAGTTTAGGGTATGCATTATCTATCATTCAATGTTTTTTTTACTTCTTCGGGATTAAAAACAATTACATAATACGTTGGTTGCTGATTAAGTTTTGCAAAACGAATGTATTTATTAACATTTTTCAAAATACATACCATGCAAAAGTGTATAAGACTGTAATAGTCTTATACACTTTTGCATACGTACAAGCTAACTACTAAACATGTCTTCCCATTTATCCCGTGAAACGGTAGGGAAGGTATCCCAAGCACTTAATAATTCCTCCTCAGTTGCAAATTTTTATCATTTTAATTTATTTTTGATGAAAGGAAAGAGTTCAAAATCGCACGGTGTAAGGTCTGAGCTATAGGGAGGTTGATCCAATACTGTGAGCTCTGATTGGATCAAAAACTCCTGAGTCAAGTTTGCTCGATGCGCCGGCGCGTTGTCGTGGTGGAAATGCCAGGTACTGAGACGTGACTTTGGTCGCAATCCTTTTAACTCATTTATGACTTAAGGTAAGCAAACGCCGGTGTAACAACTAGCGGTAACTGTCATTTGAGAATCCAACACTATCCTTTTTATGAGACCCCTTTTAGGAATTAAAAATAACGATCATCCTTTTTTTAACAGATCTCTGCTGTTTTACCATCGTCGGTGCTAGCTCATCTTGAAACATCCATAGTTTTGATTTGGGTTTACTGGGAATGTCGAAAAAATATAACCAGGTTTCATCGCCTGCGACGATTGAATTAACATCCTTTGAATTGCCAGAGTACTATATAATACTTCTTTAACATTTTTACACCAATTGACACGCGCTGTTCGCTGGCATTCAATGAGGGATCCATAAAGAACACAATTTTTTTACTTTTAAATCTCCATGCAAAATTGAATTCAAAATTGATTCACCCAATACTCAGAATCTCTTGAATTTGTCCATAGGTAATTCGACGACCAGCTGTAATTAAATTTTTAATGCCGTCAGTGTTTTTTTTTT
>WUAW01012170.1:0-11538 GCA_017165845.1 Thaumetopoea pityocampa | reverse complement strand
TCGGATGGCCGATGGGGCAAAAAGATCCTTGAATGGAGACCACGTACTAGCAAGCGCAGTGTGGGACGGCCGCCAACGAGATGGACCGACGACCTGGTGAGGATCGCTGGATCTCGCTGGATGCAGGTGGCTATGGACCGGTCGCGCTGGAATTCGATTGGAGAGGCCTATGTTCAGCAGTGGACAGCTATGGGCTGAAATGATGATGATGATGATTAAGTACGTTTATAATTTAGATTTAGGCAATTTTTTTCAATCGTTACTTTAAGGTCTTTGAGCATTTTGGTATATATACATAGGTATTTGGTATATAATATTATAAATTCGTCTCTTTATACACACACTCACGCCGATATCCCTTAAGGGTAGACAGAGACCATAGTACATACTACATACATACAGTCACGCCTCTTTCCCATTGGGGTAGGCAGAGGCCACTCCTTTCCACCTGCTACAATCGTTTAATGTAGCAAAGTGGCTATCTGCAGCCCACATTTCGCCTTTATCTATATCATTTCGTCTCTTTCAAATTCAAATTCAAAATTCTTTATTGCGAACATAGGTATCTCAATGTGTCACAATACAAAAAATATATTAGCACAGCTACAATCGACCTGACCGGCATATGACCTTCTATATATTTAATCTTTTTATATTTGCTTGACTCGTTTGTTTATATTATTATAGCAAAGTGATGACCAACATTGAAGTTGATGATAGACGTTAATCACATCCATGTTACCAGTTGTAGCGGGATGATTATGACCCATGGTGACGTTGATGTTATTGACTACGTCACCAGCTATAGAGTCGAAATGTGGCAAACATGGTAGTCTCGGAAAAGGAAAAATCTTCCGACCAGACGATTGTTGTCTGGCGGAGTCTGCCACCGCCCCAACGGTTGACGTCGGGAAGTTGTATATACGCTAAGTCGCTATCAAACTTCATGCGCGTGATTCAGACTTCTAATGTCGTCACTCAAGACCTGCGCCATCTGTTGCATGCGTGGTACTATGAAATAGGTCGTCACATTATAATATGACCATCTTTTTCTAAAAGGGTGAAAGACCTAATCTTACCTTGATAAACTGATACAGGGGCGTATCGTTTTCTAACAGGACCATATCCACTATGCAGTAGACGGAGTCAGGTTTCTTCAGGCACAAATCGAAGTCATCCAGCTCCGACAGCGCGGGCATCGAGTGGTAGTCGAATGTTGACTGCGGTGGGTTGTCTGGGACGGTGACAACAAAACGGTCGTTATTAATAACTTGAAGAATTTTACTGCTAAGTATCATCGTACCCGATATGTCATCATCGTCAGCCGTCGGAAGCCGACTGCTGGGCATATGCATTCTCCTTAAAAAGGAATTATTTGCCAAAATCTCCATGCTTGTTAGGCGTCTCGGAGATTATAATAGATTTATATCTCTTAATCTAATCTCTCTATATAAACACGCATAGTGCATTGATAATCTGAGTTTGGTGCCAGAAACGACCCGCGATCTAATAGTTGTGGGTTCAATATCGGTCCCGTACCACTCAGTTATTCAAACTCATGTGCGATCTATATTATAGACACTAATATACTCAAAGGAGAGAGAAAACTTCGTGAGGAAACCTGCTGCCAGTATCGATGTGTGAAGTCTACCAACCTGCATTAGGCCAGCCTGGTGGACTATGGCCTAATCTCTCTCCTGACTAGAGGAGGACCTTTCCTTTGTGGTGGGAACGAATATGATTACGGTGATATAAAGATGAACACATGTGTGCCATGAGACATCACCATCATATTGTGCAATTTATGCGCTGCCTCTTTAAGATAAAAAAAATATATTTTATAATATATTTGAAAAACAGTCAGATAATACCATATTTTTTATACAAATAGATAAAATAACTAATTAAAGCTCAGCTTACAAAAAAGTATATTATATAATGTATAATAATAAAATAAAAGTCACTTAATTCTCACCTAGTAATGAATAGACTGTTAGCAATTTGCCTATAATTTAAAATAAAATCAGACATAATTCATTAACAGGTCTGTGTCGTACAATAAAATCAATTGAGCATTTAATTTCTTATTAGAGAATCATTGGTGCTGATTCTGTAGTAACAGAACTTAACCAAATTTAGTACCTCTCTATCTTTTTCTAATGTCAAAACGAGATAGCTACAATTTTAGTGCTGTCAGTTTTGTTTAGAAACGTCAAAATTAAAATATTCAGACCCGATTTCGGAACACGCAAAAATGCAACATTTTTTTGTACCGTTTGGCAGAAACGTAGGTCGGTACTCGCCATAAATGTTTGCTATCTCATTTTGGCGTTTGACATTAGAAAAAGATAGGGAATAAACAAACAAACAAATATCGACGGATTTGGTTTCAGAAGCCCTTAATTAGTCGATCTGAATAGTTTGTTTTTAAATATCTTTAATTTTTAAGAATTTGACATTTAACAATTTTATAATAGTACTAGCTTTTGCCCGCGTTTCCGTCCGCGTGAATGTCGGTTTTCCGCTACATGGAAAATCTCGACACAATAGATGTGTTCCTTGTGTTCATATAAACTTGCGGTCATCGTTTTAAGTAAAACAGTCAACAAAAGTTTTAGCTAAAACGACCGAAGCGCGTTTCTAGAATATCGCGTATTATTTCAATTAACTTTATTGTTTGTGGACCGATTGGAATGAAACAAACACTAAATGTTACAGGAAGCTTTCCATAATGCAACAGTGAAAACCGCATTAAAATCGGTTCAGCCGTTTCTGAGATTAGCGCGCACAAACGCACAGACAAACAGATGAAATTTCTAAAAACTACGTTTTTGGCTCCGGTAACATAACTACAACCTGTATAGATGGTTTTTTTTTGAAAAAAATATTCATTGTACAGACACGGCTCCCTTACTATTACATGTATAGATATAGATAGAATAGATAGATGACATTGTATGCTTTTGTGGTGGGTCACGTTTGGACATAGAACAAGCTTCTGTCCGCTGTTTCGCCCGCATAAAACGATATATTAAAATCGAACTATTATCTAGCGGGAACACATTACTGAGTTAAATATTCTATTTACTAATCAAGAATATGTCCGTTCCGAATTTCACTTAAATGCACCTCCTCGTGCGCCGGCGCCGCCGAGTCGTGCAGTACGCCACTGCAAGCCGCCGCATGCTCGTTCGCCCGCTCCGCCGCACGGCATCTTGACACAGCTTCGTCCAACTCCAACTTAGTCTTCATCAAGAGACGCTCTCGCATATTTGAGTCCTTTAAACCTCTAATTAATCGAGTTAAAATTAAACCGTTTTTCAGTTTGCCGAATTCGCAGCTCTTTCTTTTAACTTTAAGATCACTCGGAAATTTATCAAACTGTCTTCTTTCTGATACTTTTCGAAAAATATGCGGCGTTTGTAATTCGCACTTTGTACCGGGTCGAATCGCTCCTTGTATTTGTCGCTTGAACTCTTCGTATGTTGCTCGACCATATCTCGCAATGACGTATAGAAAAATCACACATTTCCCATTCGATGAAGCCTTTCCTCTGTCAATCAAAAAGCAATCCAATTCGTTTTTCCATTTCCTCCAATTAATGGTCATGTTACCCATTTCTTGCAAGGCGGCTGGTTGCTGTATTTTTGCGTGCATATTTTATATGCTTGTATGCACTTTACAAAACATTCTTACCATTATACAAATCATTCTTACTATTTTACAAAACATTCTTACTATTTTACAAAACATTCTTATTATTTTAATTAGCCACTAGCTGTTCCCCGCGGCTTCGCTCGCGTGTTCAGTTTTATCTTTATTTTTAATTACCGTAGTGTCTCTTTGTGAACGACGTTTGCGGTGTTCCATTTTGAAGCTAAAATTACTAAGCTAATTCACCCCCTTTAGGGGGGAAATTTTGAAAAACGTCGATATACGTCTATATTTATTTCTAACCAGAAGCAGGTATATGAAATTCCGTGCTTCTACCTTCAAAAGTGATGAACTTCCCATGTAAACGTAGGATCTCTAATTCACTCCCTTAGGAATGAAATTTTGAAAAAACGCCGATATACATTTATTTAAGTATGTTAAACTTCGTTCTTCTTATTTTATTATCATTCATCCCTTATTTTACTCCCTTAGGGGAGAAATTTCCAAAATTCTTTCTTAGTGGATGCTTACAACATAATAGCTAAAGTTTTCTTTTATTAGTGTTCAAAAATTAATTTTGGAAATTTTAAGTTATTTTTTGTTTATTTTTATTTATAAAAAAAAAACTTCTTGTTTCATCTACAGTAGAATATACATGTACAATGAGTGAAACACCACCGGTCTAATAAAGTAATCTGTTAAGTTATACAGTCTCTTAAGAACTCCACTTCTCTGTACACTCTATCATCTATATAAGCTTGTAATTGGCATTAAATTATTATTTAAACTGCTATTCAAATACAATAAAACATTTTTCTATGTTAGTTGACAAAAAAAAAAATCTTAAATCTAACTATAGCTTTATCTTAGAATTATTGTAAAAAATCTAAGACAAATCAAATTCGTTTGACTAATTTAGAAGTGAACTAGAAATGAAAAACTCACACAATTCATAAACAATAAATATAAAACACTGAGAAATTGATTGAAGTAATTAATAATAAAAAAAAAAAATATTTGACAGTTATTTGACGATAAATACATCAATCATACTGTCGAAGTATCAGAAATATTTTAAGAATTCTACCGATAGCATACAAATCTAAATCGGCCTAGGCGTTTTCTGGCCACATATAAAAATGAAAACTGACCTTTTTCAGTGGCATTGTCGGCGAGCGCACTGAAAGCACAGAGTAACAAAAGCCACCACATTGTCACTGAGCGAACTGTGGTAACTGCCCGCAGAGACTAGACGCAGTCGGCGCTTACGAAAACCGACTACACACTTATCTAGGTAGGTACACCGTATACAACATTGACTTATTGACCTCTACAGCTTAAACAGAATGCACATATAAAAATCACTCGCCGTACGTTAGTCTCGCAAAAACTCGAAAACGGCTCAACCGATTTGATTTTTTTTTGTTTTGTCCATCTCAATACAGAGTTGATATAGGGAGGTGGTATAAACTAAACATATTGAACATCTTACCCACCATCCCAATCCGCTTGCGTCCGCATTACTTGACAATGTCAATGTTGTTAAGAGGTTAAAAAGAAATCACATAGTTTGAGTAGAAAGCGAGACATTGGCTCACTGCTCTTTTAAACGTCTTTTACCACTCAACTCATATGATTATAGTCCGGCGACTGATAGCAGATTAATATATAATATAATATAAGAAAAGGTTTGCTAAACTGTTCGCAACAATATATATTAAAAAAATAGTTCCTCACTGATAACAGTGATTATATTCGCAGTTTTGAGTATATGTATAACGCGATGCGTGCACTTTTTAATTATTTGATTGCAAAAATAAAAAAGAATTGATCATCTTCTTAATTTCAAATGATTTCGATAAAACTTTCGAATGAATATTTTTCTCCGGTGATACGGAGTCAAAGACTTTTTTTATTATAAGTTTTTGTGTTTATACAGAAAGTTCTGTCCGATGTACTTTAATTTAAAAAGTCGAGCCGCAACTGCCGCTTCTCTTTACTGCATAAGTGTAGGTATTTACTGCTTCAAATTACTACTTCTTAAAGATACTTATAACTGGTATGGTCTGATTTAGCCTAAATGAGTATTTCGGGAATTAATAATTACGTTATAAAATCCTCAGCTGGGTTAGAACGTTCACGTTAAGTTGAGGGTACAAGTAATAAGTTATAAATTTGGCAGCAAATTTTGTACTTTTCGTAACTAGATTAAGAATTAGACATTGTTGTTGCAAGAAACAGTAATTTTTGAGAATGTGAACATAAAATTATTGCACCATTATATTCATTGCTGTTCACGAAGAATGCGCTGACATCGCTTAAGATATGTGAGGAATTGTTTTTAATTCATATACAGTCTACTGCGGCGTGCCGGGTTTGGTAGTGGTACCCGTTACTGCCCGCAGGTAGGTAGGTGTTCCCGGCTAGGCGAGGGACAAGAAAAAACCGTTTAGAATCCTGTTTTATTTAATGCCTAACACATTGCACAGCCTCACATTGACCGCGTGGCTCAGGGTAGGTACTAGGCACTGGCACCGGCCTTATCTGATGGGCTTCGCGCTAGGGCTTAATGTGCACATCTCACGCCGGTGACCGGCTAGTCCCAGGTTTGGCGCGGCGCAGTGACTTGCGCGGCTAGTAGATAAGCGCCGGCTGTGCCGTAAGATATAGTCCAATTGAGTGGACCAGAAAAATCCTGCAATGAGCATCCAGGCATTATGTCCACTCCGACATGTTGTTTCTGCCACGCCCTACGTTGCGCATGCGACGAAGACGTTTGGATAGGCGCGGCGCAGTGAGTCGACATTTTGTTAAAAAAATTTGAAGAAAAAAAACAAATTAAAAAAACCAATTGGAGTACATCTTATGGCACATCCTACGGCACAGCCGGCGCTTATCTACCAGCTGCCGCAAGTCACTGCGCCGCGCCGAACCTGGGACTAGCCGGTCACCGGTGTGAGATCTGCGCATCGGGCTCTTGCGCGAATTCCATCAGATAAGGCCGGTGTCAGTGCCTAGTACCTACCCTGAGCCACGCGGTCAATGTGTGGTTGTGCATAGTATCAGTGTATTCAACGAAGAAGGATAACATCGTGATGCATGCCCACATGGGTCTGAGAACTCTACTAACCCGTACTAGGCCAGCGTGGTACGCTACGGCCTAATTCCCCTCTTGATTAGGGGAGGTCTGTGTCCGTGTCCGCGGAACGATAATGCTGACGATTATATAAATGTATATGTAATGAACGAAGAATATATATTTAAGTATGTTAATGCTGCGCCAATTCGAATCGGATTGAAATATACACTTTGGGAAATGTCGCGTTTATTTCATCTCTCACTCTTATGACTTGCACCGTTATCGGAGCGAGATGGGAGATAAGCTAGTTTCCGTTTCCCGTTCCCGTTTAGCAGACACATCGACACGTTGATGTGCGGAGTAAAGCGGTTCACAGAAATGAGTCTCCGAATTTGACTCGTTTAATATGGAAAGGTTTATGCTAATTGTAAAGAGAGTTAAAATTTATTCGAGCTTCAAATTTATCAAAGGATGTATGTATATGGAATATATTATACGTATCAACCCGTATTAAGCCAGTGTGGTGGACTATGGGCGAACCCCTCTCACTCTGAGGGGAGACCTGTGGCCTACAGGAATACTGGATGGACTGATGATAATGATTATACGTTGACGATTTTTTGACTTGGTTTTCTATAAAGCTAGCTTTAATGAACACAAAAAAGTCATATGGAAGAGATTTTTTTTGACGCAGAGATAATCTTACAAAAGAATATTTCGAGACGCGGGAGCGACTTGCGGACCACGTCAAACCCCTGCTGACTAAAACTTATCATCAACATATTGAGGGACTTCGCAATGTGGACGATAAATGGCCCTAGTGCCTCGCTCTTGCAAGCACTCAAGCACTTCTCAGGAATACAGCTGATACCTAGACACTCTTGTTTGGGCTAATAACTATGGAAATGGCCATGCTCGAAGTTTTCTAGTAAGAGTCGGATCTGAAGTATGGTTACTCGATAAAGAAATGGACTTATTTTTAAAATTAACACCTATATTTACTAATATTGAAGTCATAATGAGTGACCGTTGGAGTAATATAGCTCTTAAGCGGAAACCGCGACTTGATAAACTTGGAAAGTAGCTTGGAGACTAGCATTTGCCGAATTCTTAAATATAATTCTCGATTTTGTATAACTTAACTTTTTTTTAAAGTGGTCTTAGTACACAGTGAAGGGTTTTACGAATGTCTCCATGCATCGATTCTCGCCATTTATTGCTAGAGTAAGCAGTTACCATTATTTTTGTAGAAAATTTCTCTTAACTGCTCAACTACTGATACTTTTACTTCAAATGTAATTCCATTGTAGAAATAATGATATCAAAATTGATTAAGGATACTACAAACTTGACCTTTTTGAAACAAGATGTTCATTCAATCAAGGTATTTTTTCCTGTGAGTTCTCTTCCGACACTTTTACTCACATTTGTCCGGTATATTCATTGTCAATCGTATCTCTTTCATCCTTTCTAATTGATCAGACCATTAGAGCATTCCTTCTTCTATTCTTATCACTACATGATACTTCAATTTACACCGATCCCTTATAACGCTATACCTCAATCAACTACTGAGGGTAACTTCACATATTCCGCAGGGGATGCATTTCCACCGCATTCACACTACTTTCGCTCTTCTTTTGTCATATCCACGATTCATTGTCGGCCATAAATGTAGTTACCATTGTGGATAGCCAGACAAGCCGGTTGTGAGACTGACTGACCAGCCATTATGGACTGCAGGACATAATTCAATTTATTAACCGCAGTCACTCTCCTTGCGATATCACCACCACACTTACAATTTCTTGAAATCATAGTTCCCACGTACATAAACTCATTTACTGTATCCATTCTAGTACCATTTATAACAATGTTACTTTTTGTAACCCTATCTTTCGATCACCAATACTTCTGTCTTACTCAAATTAATTTTGGAAATTTTCGTGGCACCCTTAATCGACGATAGTGTATTAAAAGATGTATGGATGTGGATGAGGTGAGGGAGGTGCGTCAGGATCATACTATGTGGCAAACTGTGGTCTTTGCCTACCCTTATCGACATAAGTGTGTGTATGTGTATGATATCAAACTCGTACATTTAAATTCTTTTAAGTATCACAAACAATGTCCGTTTGAAACATTTTACTTTAAAGATGGTAGTCAATAAAATATATCTATAAAATCAAGCAATAACCTCATCGTGTGTGGTTAGTGATGTGGTTGCGATGCTGAGTATAATAATTTTAGAAATTTGAAGTATATTATAATATTATATTTCTTCTTCTTCCTTTTTCATAGTGGCAATCGGCTGAGAATTTGCGCTATTTCTGCCAGTGTCGAGTGTATATATTTTTGAAGTAATAAAATATTCTTCAAGTTAACAATAAAATATCGGTGTGTCACATTTTATTGCTTCTTCTTGGGAGTTTTGGAGTCAATACGACGAATAGCACTTTGACCAGGTAAAATTCCGCAGGTCTGTTACCTTGAAAAGCTACGGTTACTTTTCTAATTTAATTACAGTTTTATTCCAATGTTTCAATATTGTTCACGATCATTGACGATTAATACACAAAACAACATGAAATTTATGTATAAAATATCACAATAAACTAATATAAAATGTCAAAATAAAACTTCAAGCGATGATTTACTCAGGTTGCCGCCAAAACAATGGAGACAATTTTTTTGAGTGACAAAACAAAATGAAAATATATCCATTAAAGAAGAAGTGCTTGTGCGCATGCCTGAAAATGTCTGAACAAAAACTTATACAAGAGTGATAGAGAGTGAGTCCTGGGTTGATTTTTATGGAGCAGACCTAAATACAAAAGAGGACTTCAGTATTCTGTAAAAGATTTGGTAAACCATAAAACCATTACTAGCACTTTAGTGCTAGATATTTAATAAAATAATAGCTATTTAAACTATTTGTAAGACATTTTTAACTATCCGTAATTTAAAGCGCATCACTGGCGGTAGACATAAAAAATATTTATGAACAATAAAACAATACGAGGTACATTATTATGTACCTCGTAACGTAATTATTATGTAACTCTACATAGTAGGTACAGCAAATTTATTACATTACGTTGCGTTCATATATACTATTATAAAATCGTTAAATGTCAAATTTGTTACAATAAACAAAAATACAATAGACAGAAATCTATACTATTATAAAATTGTTAAATATCACATTTTCAAAAATCAAAGACATTTAAAAACCAACTACTCAGGTCGACTAATTATGGGTTTCTGAAACCAAATCCGTCCACGTTTGTTTGTTTCTTTATTCGGGCTTCAGGCAAATACCAGCGCGTAGATTTTGGTGAAATGGTTACAGTCTTAAAGGTACTATTCCGACTTAAATAATTTAGCATGTTTCATCAAAATCAGTCCAGTATAAGATACAGCTTGATCTCTATTTTAGTAGCCGCCGTTAAGGTACGAGAGGTCAAGTAAAAGTGGTTGTAAGGCTTTTTATATAAATCTAAAGATTGTGTCGAGATTTCCCATATAGCGGAAAACCGATTTTCACGCGGGCGGAGCCGCGGGCAAAAGCTAGTAACATTATAAAACGTCATTGTCTGTACATTAAAGATATTTCAAAAATCATCTCAGATGTACTAATTAAGGGCATCTGAAACAAATAATCTTATGTTTTCCTCGCATTTGTTTATTTGTTTGAACTACATGTGAGAACTAGATAGTAAACTTTGATCACACTGTTACAGCCTTAAAAGTACTATTCCAAATTACACATTGCATCATGTTTCTTCAAAATTGGTCAATTAGAACTGAAGATACGGCCTGATTTCCGTTTCAGTAACCATCATTATGGTGCGAGAGTTCAAGTAAAAATCAGGTCATTGGTCCGCTTAGTCGTGGTCTACTCGCATTACGCATTCGTGGTCGCCACCCCAGCACTCTAAGACCCCAACGTCCATCGGTTCTGCGAGCTGTGTGCCCCGCCCACTGTCACTTCGATATTGCAATCCTTTGAGACACGTGGGTGATTTAAATGTACCTAAATATTATCACAACAAAACTAACAAAATCATTTTAGATCGAAATGGTCAATTTAAACAAAATCATTTTAGACTGAAATGGTCATTTTAAACAAAATTATTTTAGACTGAAATGGTCATTTAAAAAAATCATTTTAGACTGAAATGGTCATTTTAAATAAAATCATTTTAGACTGAAATGGTCATTTTAAATCAATATCATTTTAGACTGAAATGGTCATCGCTTATTTTGTAAAATAATTCAAATCGTTGTGATTCATGTAATTTTTATACTTACACATATATTTTTCAACTGTAAACAGATTTAAAAGAAACTAACGCACATGCTTAGCGTAAGTTTATTTCAATACTCCACTGAAAACCACATTAAAATTTGATTTCATTGAGATTCAGCCATTGTGGAGATTACAGATTTGATATAAACGAATAAACAGAAATATTACATCTACGATTTTATTACATTACATTACATATACATGTAGATTTAGGGTTATTTTCATTACCCATATTTATGCAAATACATACGTATCTACATAATTATGAAGTTTACACCTGCGCTTGTATAATTAGCGCTACCAAGCGTGCTACATTTCAATGCTTCCCGTTTTTTTGCATAATTTTCAAAATCGCGCCGAGACAATCCATGTATCAATTTATGTATGATCCATGTATGGATTTTCAAAAATGAAAGAGTTTTTTTAATAGTAATAAAGGCACAGTGAATTTAATTAAAGCCTGGCTGCTTAGCATGTTTAATAGTAATAAAGG
>WUAW01012153.1:12931-26815 GCA_017165845.1 Thaumetopoea pityocampa | reverse complement strand
TTTACAAACTAAATTAATTTACAAAGTAAATTAATTTACAAACTAAATTAATTTACAAACTAAATTAATTTGCGAAAGTGCCCCCAATATTTAGTGGTAGACTGTTTCATCTCATTCATCAAATGAATGTCCCATTGGGCTGTAGTTTAATATGTGTACGATTTCCTAACACTCTCTTACAGGATTACACAATAACCCTTTACCTAAATCAGTATTGGAAGGATGAGAGGCTAGCTTTCGGGTTTCCGGATGAGGTTTTAACACTGTCCGGCGACTTCGCCGATAAGATTTGGGTACCTGACACGTTCTTCGCTAACGACAAGAATAGGTAAGGATTCGTAATTTCAACCGTGAATTCGATTCAAAAAATTCGTAATTTCAACAATTTTAACCGTGTACATTAATATCCTATAGTCCTTCACCTAATTCCATATTCCCTGCTCAATAAACCTTTACTACCTCATCCTCTTTCATTTTCTCTCCACTAAGCTGTGGGAATGCAATGAGGAACTTTAACACGTTTGAACCTTATAAAATGGCGGCGTTGTGGTTCGCCACTCGATATGTCTCGTTGCCCGCGGGGGCGAAATGTGGACTGCGGATAGCCACTGCTACATTAAATGGTCGTAGCTGGTGGAAATAAGGGGTCTCTGTCTACCCCAATGGGAAAGTGGCGTGACTGTATGTATGTATGCAGTATGTACTATGGTCTCTACCTATCCTTAAGGGATATCGGCGTAAGTGTATGTATGTATGTATTTCTATTTTCTATCAAAATGGTGTAATCCACTGGCTGTTTCACAAAATTTATTGAATGTTCTAAACAAACTTCAAACATAATAGATATTTTCATTCAATTATGTACTATAAAATGCATAATAAATATTACTTCTTCCGTCCCGCACCAGGCCAGCGCGGTAGACCTCGGCCTAATACCCCTCTTGATTAGGGGAGGTCTGTGTCCCTGTAGTGGGGACAGGATGGGATGATGGCCTGGGGATAATGATGACGACGGTTACCCCTTCAATATTCAAATATTATCCCAAAAATATATACGTTGTACATAGTTATAGTTATTAGGTATCATAATCGTTATAAAACTCTGAACTAATCTAAACAAAACAGAATTGATACCATCGAATAGACTACAATCTGAAGAATTGTACATTTCCAATAACTGAGATATATACTAATTCGTTTTCAGTTTCCTCCACGACGTAACGGAACGTAACAAACTGGTTCGGCTCGGGGGAGACGGCAGCATCACGTACGGCATGAGGTTCACCGCCACGCTCGCCTGCATGATGGATCTTCATTATTATCCACTGGACAGCCAGAACTGCACCGTCGAGATTGAAAGCTGTGTGACTCCTATACTTATAATAGATCACAAGCAAAGTCCGACGCTTCGCTCGCTCGATACTGATCATAAAATTGCGCCTGTCATATTCTAGAAACCAGGGTCATGGTTGGTTGGGATACAGATAAAGATAGTGAACTTCAATTACAAATTCAATTTATATATTATGGCTTCATCATATACTGATGATTCTACGAACGACAAGTATAGTGAAGTTTAAACGATATAGACATTTTTTTTTCAAATTTTCCCTTTTAAAGGGAAGACAAAAGGATCTAAGTCCATACAGCCTTATCCGTGGTAGTTATATTATTTTCATAAGTCAATAAAATACTGGTGTATTTCATTTTATTGCTTCTTGGGAGTTTTGACTTAATCCGACGATTACCACATTGACTGAGCATGAGTTTCTGCAGACTTATTGTCTTGAAAAAATACAATCACTTCGCTATGTTAGTCATAGTTTTATTCCAATGTTTTAATATTGTTCACGATTATTGATAATTAATACTCAAATCAACATCAAATTTATATATTAAACATCACAATAAACTAATATAAAACGTTAAAATAAAACATCAAGTGACGCTTCATTCGGGTTGCCGCCAAAACTCCTTCAATATAGACAGATGTGACAGATGTCATTTACCGTATAGATCAGAGGTTCCTAGACTTGTTTTTCTCATAGAACACTTTCAAAACTTAGCTGGTTCCGGTGGACCCCCTGCAGCTACATTTCTACCATATTCCCAAAACTCGACAAAAAATGTGATAATTAGATCTAATTATGGAAATTTGCGTACGCCAACGTAGACCCCATCGAGTCTTCCGTGGACCCCTGGGGGTCCACTTGGACCACTTTGGGAACTAAGGGTATAGATAATATATAATATAAATCTCGGACCAATTATCATTGATTCTAGATATAAATTGTTACACTTTATCATTTACAAAGCATCTTCCATCATGTTCAACGCGGTCATTTGCATCCTTCATTTAATATCGTAGTACCCAAGCTATAAAAACATTGAAAAAGGCAAAAATTTTGATAAAGTTATAGATAAAATAAAAACTTTTTGAAGTGAAACTTCTTTGGGCGCGATGAGAGTTAAATTTCAAGTTTTTTGAGTGAGACGCCTATGTGAAACATTCTTCTATGTTCTTATTTCGTGTATTTTCTGCCTAAAAAAAATTTTCTTGACAAAATTTAAAACGCGAAAATAACAAAGGTACAAGAGATAAAAGACAGTAATATGTTATGTAAATTTTCTGGCTCGCGTTTATGTAGAATATTTTCCTTTTTCTCTGTCCCTTTTATCCCTTTTGATATACTTAATAAATTGCAGTTTAAATTAACAAAGAGGTTTCAGTTCTGTCGCGCGTTATTTTTCCATGTATCATAAAAATATAAGATATCCAGAAAACTAGTGACGATGACTAAATATGAATGTCATATTCTTTTTAAATGTATTTATTAAGTTAAATTTACATTTTCTTTTTATATCTAATTAATGATGAAATTTTAATAATCAGACTACTACGATCCACTATTCTTATAGGACGTGAGTAGACTTTCATGCTTGTAAATTGAAAATTGTTACAGCTCTGGGTATCTTTATATCATTATATAGGTATGCTAATTTTCATTTTCTCTAAACAGATGGGTACACAGTTTCCGATGTAGTGATGTACTGGAAAGAAACACCAGTACGCGGGGTGGAAGATGCTGAGCTACCGCAATTCACGATACTTGGACATGAGACAAATGACAGAAAAGTATGGCTACAGATATTTGAATCGATTATTCAGATTTAATTATGAGCTTATCCAGATTCAATAAGTCTGGCGCACCTGCGCATTAGAGACAAGAATATACCTACGTTGGGCAGCCCATTCGGTTGGGTTTAACACAGTGTGTGTCACAAGCGCGTTAGACTTGGGTATTCGCGTGCTGTTTTAATCATTGTACATTTACTTACGTGTTATCACCGTACCGGGTGAGAAAGAAACGAGTGATTCTGAAACGCTCGAAGATAAAACTCTAACACGTGGAGATATAATTGATACTAGACTGAACGCACGGGCAGAGATCCTAGTAGATTAATAAAAATGTTAGGCAATACAGCGCTGTGCTAATTAAAATGTGCTTTATTGTGTTGTGGCTAGAGTCGCTAATTAATTAAACTTCACGGAGTGCATCTTCTGGGGTCCTTACTTTTGTCGTGCAGTGTTGGCCGTAATTCTCTTTTATTAAAGGAGAGTTTGCCAGAAAAAATGATACTGTTGCCCTGGATACCCTGGAAGGTCATCATAGTCGTGTAGTGAGTTGCTCTTGATTGAACTCGCTAACACTTCTATGGCTACTTGGTATCCGGGTTGGTATTCTCAATCATTTTGGTTGTAACCAACATTGTGTAGGCTTACGAGGATGATGTCAGAGGGTAAACGGTTATTTAAAACCGTTAAATAAATGCATTATTCTAAGACTACTGCTGGTATTTTTAAATTTATATTTTATATATTTATATTTTAGAATGCCTTTTATAAAGATTACTTGCCTTTGTTGAAGTCCTACGTTGACAAGTTACAATCCTTTTTACATTGCCAACTATCCACATATAACTGCAACTTTCCTCCGTTGTGTCTCAAGGCCCCTAAACGTCATAGTTGGAGGGTACACGATTCACCAACAACACAGATTCATATCAAATTGCCCAAACTAATCGGGCGCCTTC
The DNA here is from genome assembly GCA_017165845.1 of Thaumetopoea pityocampa. Lineage (NCBI taxonomy): Eukaryota > Metazoa > Arthropoda > Insecta > Lepidoptera > Notodontidae > Thaumetopoea > Thaumetopoea pityocampa. The sequence continues at coordinate 22,720 of WUAW01012153.1, read as the reverse complement.
GCTGATTTGTTCCAACCTTCATACTTTTCAACACTGACCATTGAGAATTACCACTGGGCATTTACGATACTTTTCACTATCAAAATTTAAATTAAACTGTACCTTCACTTTATTAAGTGAACTGCTGTTTTTCTGTTGAACTGCACCCAAAGAGAATATAATATAACTGCACCTATAAGGCAAAAATCAGTCTGTTAAGGTGGTTTTAACCTATTTTTATCGAGTTTTAAAGTCTGAACAAGTGAAAAAAGACGCATTAGCCAAGACGTAACTACTTCGTAACCAATTCCCTGACGTACATCAGGGTCCGTAATGCAGGGTCAGTAAACGATAAAATCTAAATATATCCTTCAGCCCGTTTCTGTACTATAAACGGAAAAAATGGACTAACGCTATTTTAATACCAGAGTATACCACTAGATATTTTAATACCACTATACACTTGTGGGTAATATTCAGATTTTTATTTTGATTCCATGCTACCGTTTTATGTTGTTAAAAATCTTATTATTTACTTTCAGGAGAAGCTAGCAACAGGTGTGTACCAGCGATTATCGCTGAGTTTCAAACTACGTAGGAACATTGGCTACTTCGTGTTTCAGACGTATTTGCCCAGCATACTGATTGTGATGCTATCTTGGGTGTCTTTTTGGATAAATCACGAAGCTACTTCAGCTAGAGTTGCATTAGGTATGGCTCTGCTTTATTATTTAATCAATCAATGTATATAATAAGTTAATGCCAGAAACGATACAGTTTATCGACGATATAATTATATATGTATATAGTAAATCCGTAAGTAAGACATTGTGAGACTATGATGTTTGGCCCTACAATGCTCTACAGAATAGAGACGGTTCTACAATGATAAATAATAAAAAATATCGACACTGAATGGCGGCTTATAACGTGTTTTGCAAAATTCTAGCGATGATAAGACTCGCACTAAACTGACCCAACTATCGCAATATGAATTATGTTACACATCCGACTGTAGCCGTTATCTATCATTTTTTTATTATATTTAGGACGATAAATAATTATACGTACAGCTTAGTCACGAGGTAATGAAAATATTAACAATGTAACTAGCTGTAAACTATGTATGTATACACTTTGTGATTATACCAAAATGCATGCTATTTGTTTTGTATCGATGTCCTGAATCCATGTAAGTCAAAGTTCGTCCTTTTGCTGGAAGTTGGCCTAACAACACCAGAGGGTGTTGCTAGGTAAACTTCGTTGTTCAAATATTAGAAATGTTAGAAGAAGAAGGACTCCCAGTTACCTATCTACATTCTTCCTAGTACCGAAACCAGATAACATTTTTCATCCTGAAAATTCTACCTAAAACACTTAAACCAATTTGTGGTGACCAAACAGTTTTGATTGATCAGTCATTTACGTGTACCAACATTTTTGCAAGATACCGACTGATGGTCAAACTTGATCTGAGTCAGGCTTATTTTAATTTGCCATGAAATCCTCAGCCCCACCAGTTTCTAAAACTGAAGTATCACTGAGATCCGCAGCAAAATTAAATGTTCGAAATGACGTAAGTATGTGTGGTATACTTGGATGATTATCTGCAACAACAACACATAAAAGACATCGCCTTTGTACTTCGGTTCATCCTGTTACTATGGTGGAGCATAAACTACACAAAGTCTGTAATGTTTCCGACGCAGTGCCTGTAGTTTCTCGGTATGGAATAAAATACCAATTGCAACGCCCAGTCTTTGTCGGAACCGAAGTACCTAACGCTACGCAAGACCTTCGTGCACAGGTAGCAAAACAGAGTTGGTCCCTCAAGTAATATCAAACGCTAACTCAACTTCGACACTTTTGTCGTTCCGTACGGACGACTCCACTGTCGGACGTTGCAATACTTCAGCCAACAGGTTTCAAAGAAATACCCTTGCCTCAGACTCGGCATATAAGGAGAGCGGAACCAAGTACCACCATCGGCAAATTAAAGTACTGCTTGCATTATTGGATCGCTGGGAAATAACGATCGACGGTTATTATTCTCCGAACCGATTCAATGCCGAGGTAGATGCAAGGTAGAGAATGTGCCCCAAGTGGAGCCTGATGCCGGCGGCAATAAAGCCTTTTTCTAAAAGTGGGGAAGTTAGCGCTAGATCAACTTGATGTATGTCACTCTAGAGTTCCAAGCAGAAAACCATAATGCTTTCTGTCACCAAAAGCATTACAGACTAGTATGTTCTTCCCTCCATCGAACTTTATTCTTGAAACAATCTTCCAATCCGTTCATTTTGATCGCCCTAACGTGAATCAAATTTTTTTGGCACGCCAATGTCCACCACCGTTCTCTATATCAAGTGTTTCATATTTCGAACCTAAAAAAGGTTCTTATCGAGAACAAGCATATTTCACAAAAGACAACATCGGTCACCGACCTGGTTCGGAGAATAGAAGTATTGATGGCTAGTACTTCGTTCTATACTTCGGGTAATGGTTTTCCACTGGCAGAGATTTATATGTAGTTAGCACCAACTATGACAGCTACAGCTGCGACTGTTTACAGCTACGCCTTTACTTTTTTTTAATTACTTGCGGTAAGTTCTTGTTGACCAGTCTCTCTAGCCGTCCTCTTATTGGTTGATGAGCCAGTGTGCCTACGCGCAGAAAACAACCTAACAGGAATACAGAACAATAATAGTTTACCCAGTAGTATTATTTAGTGATTTTTTAAAATGCGAAAAGTTGCTGTGCAATGAGAGTACTCTATCTATCTGTGCGTGTGCCGTAGGTATCACGACGGTGCTCACCATGACCACTATAAGCACGGGCGTCCGCAGCAGCCTGCCGCGCATCTCGTACGTGAAGGCCATCGACATCTACCTCGTCATGTGCTTCGTGTTCGTGTTCGCGGCGCTGCTGGAGTACGCCGCCGTCAACTACACGTACTGGGGCGCGCGCGCCCGCAAACGCGCCAAGTTAAAGAACCGCGACACGCCCTCTACCAGCGCAAGCGTTGAAAACGAACTGAAAAACTCCGGAGGTGAGGTTGCTACGTGCATTAACACTTTCGCTGTCGAGCACGTGCCTGCTCGTAGTATGACTCCAATGTTAAGAACCCAATCACGCGCCTGCGCGTGATGCGGAGAACTGTCTCAGTAGTTAGTTATGCATTTTAGCGAGAAGTTTTGTTATAATAAGTATTATAAGTGACCTTCAACATATCTTACGTGGCCGACAATGAATGTCTTAAAACAAGTTACATATATACCTACATACGATCAATATTTTATAACATTTTTTGTCTGGGTTCCAATTCCAGCATAACATACTAGCTTCTCCATGTTTCGGAAGCACGCAGTTAAGTTAAATTAGATTAGTTTTTTCACGCACGATATATTTACACACAACACAAAAATTAATTAATATCTAGTGATCAGATTTTAAGGGTTAAATATCGACAGGAATACTACAAAGTCTACAATTTCTATATGATGAAAAAATCTAAAATAAAGCTAATTTTGATTGATAATTTGTCTTCATTTCACTAAACGTAAATGTAAATGTTGTACTCCCGAAGAAGTAAAAGTAAAATATACACAAACTTTTATCTCCGTCTGTCCGTACAAGGACATCGGCTCTTACAAACGTTTTAAATAAATTATGTAGTATACGCTTATCTTCTGTCTACACTATTATAAAATTGTTAAATGTCAAATTTTGTAAATCAAAAATATTAAAAAAAACTGCTGAGGTCGACTAATTAAGGACTTTTGAAAGCCAATCCGTCGATTTTTGTTTTTGGTTTGTTAGAGCTTCACCCCAGACGGTAGATTTTGATCAAACTATTACAGTCTTAAAGGTACTATTCCGACTTAAATACTGTGGCATGTTTCATCAAATTTGGTCCAGTGGAATTGAAGATACAGCTTGATCCTTGTTTTAGTGAGCGTCGTTAAGGTACCAAAGGTCAAGTAAAAGTGTTCATTAGCTTTTTCATATAAATCTACGATTATTTCGAAATTTCCCATGTAACAGAAAACCGATATTTACATTTACGGGAGCGAAGCTGCAGGAAAAAGCTAGTTTATTATAATTACATTCGATATAGTTATGGATCTTAAGAGACAACAAATTGCACACCCAATTGACAATATCGTTATCGTCAATTGGGCATGCAATTTGATATCGTTTATTATGGTCACATCCACACGTGACTCAAACGCTTGTGTTTGTATTCGCACGAAACTCAAATTGCTTCCTGTTATGACAATATTTTCTACTGTTGACTATAAATAGGTCTAACTCAATCATACTTTTTAAGGGGACGATGTCTATAATGTATTTTTTTATTAAATTTTAATATACATTACATACACTCTCACCGGTATCCCATAAAGGTAGGCGGAGACCACAGTTCGTCAGAAACTACGACTCTGACACACCTCGATCAATGAAGCGAAAGCCTCATTTACATCTATACATACACTTTCGTCGATTAAGGGTAATACGAACTTGACCTTTTTGAAACAAGTTGTTGATTTGATCAAAATTTGTTTTCCTGGGCGCCCTCTTCCGACAAATTCACTCACATTTGCCTGATGTATTCGCTTTGTCATTCGAATCTCACTCTTCTTTTTACACGCTTTATATTAGCTTGACTTGTATCTATCTATCTATTTAACGGAATTTTTGGACACAATTTTTACCTACTTAAAAACATCGGATCGACTTGAAACTTCGCATACTTCTAAAAGACCAATGACAATACAATAATTTCATAAATTTTTTCAAAGATCCTGGCGAGGATCATCAGGATATTATAAAAAAACCGAACTAAAAAGTTAAAAATAAATAATAGTTTAAAAAACTAAAACAACACGCTTTATAAGAAAAATGACCTAAAAAATAAAAAATAATTTTACAATCAAAAGCGTGGGGTGCGCTATATCAATTAATAAATTTGATAATAAACAGATATTACCAAAAGCATTCTCCAAGAAGAAAAGGTAAAAGTCATAAAAAGCACCCCACGCTTTTGATTGTAAAATTGTTTTTTAATTTTAGTTCAGTTTTCTTATAAAGCGTGTTGTTTTAGTTTTTTTAAACTATTATTTATTTAACACGCCTTTATTAGCTTCACCTGTATGTATGTAACGGAATCTTTGAACTCGACTTTTACTCACTTTAAAATTTCACATTAATTCGAAACTTTGCACACTTGTCAAGGACCGATCACAATACAATAATTTAATAATTTTATTATATAATAAAAAAAAAATATTTTATTTTCACACACATTGTTGTGGCCCCAAATTAGGATTCCCTTTGTCATGGATACTAGACAACGTTATACTCACTTATATATAATAGATAAAAAGCTAATACATATATAGATAAACACATCAATGTATGACTCTGGGCTAAACATTCGTGCTCATCACACAAAGTTTGTCCCTACCAGGATTCGAACACGGGACCAAGTGGAATAGAAAGCAGGGTCACTTCCACTGACCCAATCAATCGTCATCTATAGATGTTCCCTACGCCTCGTACGCTTGTGTAGACTTTCCGATATACATGAATATAGAAAAAATTTGCTCATATAATGTCATTGTCATTGCTCATATCCTGGAATGTAGATAAGGAATAATATATTATTAGAAAATTTAATTGTCAATAAAACAAAACAAAATCTTTGTTTTTGCATCAGGTTCTCGCTCTCCAGAAGAGATAATAGCGCTTCGTGAGTGCGCGACGAGCGCGGGACGCGTATCCCCGCTGCTGGGGTTGCGGTCCAAACCGCTTCCCTCCGCAACTGGCGCCCCACCCTCGCTGCGTTTGCAGAGGGACTGTAGCAACCTGCGATATAGGACGAGGCCTCATTCAAGGAACTCAAAAAGTTGGTACAATTACTTAAACTTATCTGCGAAACGTTGATTTAACTTGTGTATTGCCATCTCCAAGATTATCTCATATTACCCTTTTTATGTTGAAGAACTATGTCCAGCAGTGGAATGCAATGAGCTGATGATGATGACATCTACTACGTTCTTATGGCCCTACCAAGCACCAGGTCATACGGGCCGTATCGAATTCTGCGGATACATCAGTGGCTGCACCTGATCTTCCGCGAAAATATTTGTCCTTTTCCTAAATGGATTTTCCCTTTCTATAGAACCACCATACACCTAACGGGCTTTTCTCGTCGGATTTGCTACTCATTTCTGTTCTGTTTCAATCTGCCTCTCCGAGCTTCGAATCGTTTGTGTGTTAATTTTTGTCATGAGTTAATTAATTCCAGACGGGTCAACGGGCCGGCCAAAAGTGATCCACGCGCTGCGTCGCGGCGCCACCGTTATCAAGGCGTCGATGCCGAAGATCCGTGACGTCAACGTCATTGACACTTACTCACGCGTCGTCTTCCCCGTCTGCTTCCTACTATTCAACGCCATTTATTGGGTTTTTTACATATTCGATTAAAACATGCTTACATTATATGGAATTACGCTTTGGAAAATATTCCGATGATGTGTAAAAATACAAATCTTTACAACCATGAAGGTTAAGTGATTTCACTACCAATTTAATTTGTTTCAATTTAATTTATTTTCATCATTAAATTAAACTCATTTAATTATATTTATTAATTGAAACTTAATTGATTAATTGAATTGAAATTAAATTGGTTGAAGTCACATGAAATTCAGTGTTTCCTTCTACACTAAATGTCATCAGTGTTCTGGCAGCAAATTTGCACTAATAACAAAACGCCTGTTTTATTTAAACAAAGATGATATAATTAAGTTTATGTTTTTGATGAATAAGTAATAATAATAATAATAATAATAATAAAATAAGAAATAGTGGTGAATAATAAGTTTGTCTATAAAATTAATCTGCTTCCCAAAATTTCTAAAATAACCTTTATGACAGAATTGAAGCTAAACTAGAATATCAGTATGCAATGTCTCATATTAGAGTAGTAGTTTAATAGAGAAACCTGTTTTCGCTACCAATTTAACTATACATTATAATAAGATACCAATAATTCAAAGCTGCTTTGTTTACGCAGGCACCCTTAGTAAAAAATAAAAAAGTAAATAAAATTTATTAAAATCCTCAGTCCTCTGTAGATGAGTTAGATTGGTCGTTGATAATTGTTATTCGAAACAAAGTTATTTTTTCGAATAGAAATTAATTTATTCCAACTTTTATTTTATAGCTTTTTAAAATTACTCTGTATAAAGATTTTCCCTAATTATAAAACAAATGGGGAAAGTGCGTTTGTCTATTTATTATATCTTGCCAGATTCATCGCCATACAAACTAATATTTGGTAGTTGTCTTTCAATAATAAATAATGAACACAAAATATGGCACCATTAGTAGTTTAATTATCCGAGCTCATTAATTTTGATAGCAAAATCATCATCATAACCAACCCATGGAGATCCTCTTGGCCACGGATCTCCTTAAAAGGAAGGATTAATTTTAATTTCAATTCCAAATTAGAAGTTCAATCATCCAGTTTAATCTCGTAATTAATTGTATATTTTATTTAATAAAAAAAATATAACATAATAATATGATATTATTAATAAGTATATGCTTACAAGTAATTATTTGCAGTCAAGATATTATGTTTGGTAACAAACTTAAAGATAAGGAGACGTAGTGTCAACTTACACGTTTAAAATATAATTATAGGGATCATATCAGATTTTATTATAAGAAAACTGCCAATTATAAATTTAGTTGTAAGAAATAATATGAAAGTATGAAATACAACACTGTCCTTTGAAATTTACTCTCCTAATATACTGCATTCCGAATCATAAATTAAAAATGTGTATCCATAGCACTAAATCTAGTAGAGATTCATACCTATTGGATTATTGGTTTCGTCACAAATTCGGTTATATTTGTAAACGTACATTTATATTCGGTTATATTTGTATGAGAAGTGGGATTGGAATAAAATAGAATTTATTTCACAAAAAATAGAGTGACATTAGTTCTTATCAGTAAATTAGTAGTAAAATTCCATCTGTTTAACTGATACAAATCAACATGTGAAATCTACATACATTAGAATTTATATTATGATTGTCTTAATATGCATATTATTAATCAAGTGAAACTGTAACTGTCTATCTACTATGGTTATTAATTCCGTCGAACAATAATACATTTAAATTATAAGTCTACAACAAAGATAAAACTATTTAAATTGTAAACACATTTCATTATACTCGTAATTTGCAAATAATTTATTACACAATAATATCTCACAACGAATATTCTTTCGTAATTATATTTTATGTAGTTACATAATTAAAAGTGTTTATTATAATCCGGTAATTTTGACTATTAGTCCCGCTAAAGCTTATTGACATGAAATAATTTTAATCGATAGAGGACCCGCGGCTATAGTGTATTTTAAAAGTCACATTTGCGGGAGTTCAACCACTTTCGAGAAAAAAAAAATATTAAAAATTCTTGGTGGTGGATGTGTCTTCGTTAAAGACAAAATAACACAATTAATGGCCAAAAATAGGTGCGACGACGAGCGAAGCGAGGAGCGTTAGGTTTATAGCGAAATGAATGTAACCCATGATGACGTTGATGATTATGTCACCAGCTGTAGGGTCGAAGTGTGGCAGGCACTCCTGCCACACTGTATCGGAAAAGGGAAGATCTTCCGAGCAGACGGGTGTTATGTCTGGCGGGGCCTGCCGCCGCCCCGACGGTTGATGTTGGGACATTGTATATACGCTAAGTCGCTATTATGTAAACTTCATGCGCGTGATTCGGACTTCCATATTATATCGTCACTTTTAGAACTGCGCCATCTGTTGAGGATGTGTGGTATGTAGTTAAGTAGATCGCCACAGGTTGCTGTAGAAAATGCACGAGCCGAGTGAGCGAAGCGAGCGTGCCGCGGCAGCGGCCGGCGAGAGCCACTAAATAAATAATAATAACCAAGTGTCGACTGCCCTAAATGTGACTTAAAATACACTATAGCCGCGGGTTCTCTATTGATTAAAAATAATTTCATATCGATTAAAAATCATTTCATGTCAATAAGCTTTAGCGGGAGCAATAGCCAAAATTACCTATAATTCTAATGTCCGACTTAACTTCAAGATATCAAATATTGTTATTTATACGTAGTTGGAATTGATTGGAAGAAAAACAACGATGCAGACCCAGTTGAACTCTATTTACTTACAAAACACCGCTCTAATGGGCAGCACACTAACACGCAGTGCGCTAATAAGCACAATCTTTACGCAGCATTGTCTTCACGTTCCTTCGTTCTCACATTGTTTACCAATTTATCTTTTTCACTTCTTAAACTCGCTTCCTTCTTTACTAAACAAGAACTGCCCGATGGGCAGCGCCGCGAAGCCTTACATACTCTGACTCGCTGAAGGTTCCAGTCGTCCCAATCGTCTTTTGTTTTCTCTAGAAATTTCAAGAGAGTGTTCGAAATGTCAAAGCTGGGTCTAAGTCAGGGGTATTAAACATACGTCAGATGCTTTCACCCCCGGTACGTTTTGTAAAATTATACAAATTACTTATAATTTGTTGTTTATTTTACTGTGTCAGTGTCACCACAGTATGCATTATCATTATCGTCTTATCAGCCCACAAACGTCCCCTGCTATATGCAGACCTCCTCTATCGCCCATGATTTTCACCCGATCATCGGACTACCTAGTTGGGGGTCGACCCATACTACGCTTTCAGATTCGGGGTCGCTACTCCAGCACTTTAGGACCTCAACGTCCATCGGTTCTG
>WUAW01012136.1:8877-19915 GCA_017165845.1 Thaumetopoea pityocampa | reverse complement strand
TTTTTTTTTATTTAGCATCAAAGTATCTACAGATAAATCAGCTTGTTGTTTGTAAACGCAGTGAATAAAACCGGAATAAACCAGTTTGCGTTAGCTACCACGTGCCCCGCACTCTCGCATCAGTCACTTATAAGTAGCGTTAGAAGTTAGTGTATAACTAAATTACGTTTAATATTAAATTACGTTTAATAGGTATAATATTCAGTATCTACTTATAAAAATATAAAAGTATTTATTTATTTATCTGCTGACCTTACACTACTACAAACGCCAAAACCTCTCCGAGGTGATTTAACTGTATCTACTTTGATTCAGCGCGCGAACATTGTTGATGAGATCGTAGCGTACAAGTATATCTTTAAGTACATTATCGGTAACATCATAAGCCACTATACGACTATTGCTTGCCATAAAACATTGTGCGTTTTAATATGAATAATTGTACATAAAATTTTAACATTTATTTTTTTATGTAACAAATGTTAATACATAAGATTTTTATATACTGTAAATGTTATATTTTTGTAGTTTTTAACGAGAAATGTGGTCCGGAGTGCCAAAATATGTAAGATCTTCGTAGATATAAGAATGATCTCAACTTTGTACATACTATGTTTAAGGGAGAATTATTTGAAAGCCATATTGAATAAGCACCGTAAATATATGCTATATAGAATACCATACAAAAAATGCACACAACTCCTGCCCACCCCCTGAAAGTGCTACCGTAACTGTAATCTGTCAAGTTTAGAAGAGATGAAAAAACTAATAATCAGCGGTGCGTCAGAAAGCACCAGCGGCGACCCACTTCGCAATATAGTACCGCGCGTTCTCAACAGATGGCGCAGTTATTGAATGATGACATTGACACTAGAAGTCTAAATCACGCTAATGAAGTTTGATAGCGACTTACGTATATACGACATCCCGACATTAACCGTCGGGGCGGTGGCAGGCCGCGCCAGACATAACACCCGTCTGGTCTCACTCCTGCCACACATCGACCCATAACTGTTAACATGATTATCAACGTCATCACGGATCATCATTCATCCCGCCATACACTAATTGAAATATCCCAATATTGGCACTAATAGGTTTATATTTGAAATTAGGCTGCAGAAGTATGGTCGGAAAACTTTAAAGGATGAAAAAAAATTAAATTAATAAAAATTTAATAAAAAATTAAATTGGTTACAGTCAGATAGGGGGCCACCTATTTCAAATACCACAGGCGATATCACAGTAGAGTGGTCTTTGAATTGCAGGTGTCACTCTGCTGGTTCTTGTAGAGATAGTGACACAGAGTCAAACGAATTCATGAAATAACTACCCAGCCCTCCTAGCCAAATTGACTTTTTACAATCGTTAACGTTAACAGGAACGAAAAAATATATTGGAATGACATTTTTATCGCCAAGTCACTAAATGACTTTTCGAATAGAAATGTCATTCCAATACATTTTGTTCGTTTCTATTAGCGTTAACAATTGTAGAAAGTCAACTTGGCTAGGGGGGCTAGTGTTCTATAACGGACAGTGGACTCATCTGGGCTGACGTGATGATGTAGTATTCTTCGACAGTGCTCTCAAATATACCTCCCAGAACAACAGAATAGAGTACTGTTTATTGCACACCGATATAAAACCATTACAAACATAATAAACATGTAACGGAAAGTGTACATTGGGTGGTCTTGTCGTAACATGTGATCTCTTCCAGACAACCCTTGGATGGATGGGATTCATTAATCAATATCAACAATCTCAATGACTAATTTTAATTAAAACAATCACATACATTGTTTTGGAATTGGTAGTAGTTTGTTTCGTCCATATAGACTGGCGAAGGAACAAAGCCATACTGCCAAGTCGAATTTTGGAATTGGATAATGATTGTATTGCTCCTTTTTTAAAAGGATTTTTTTTAAATTAGATTTTAATTGATTTGAAAAAAATAATCCTATATAATTATCATTCGAGTCTGAATCTATGTTCAAAATATTAAAATGTTTAGTANGTCCATATAGACTGGCGAAGGAACAAAGCCATACTGCCAAGTCGAATTTTGGAATTGGATAATGATTGTATCAAGGCTCCTTTTTTAAAAGGATTTTTTTTAAATTAGATTTTAATTGATTTGAAAAAAATAATCCTATATAATTATCATTCGAGTCTGAATCTATGTTCAAAATATTAAAATGTTTAGTAAAAAAAAATCTTTAATTATGGTATGCACAACAGTTCACAATCATTACAACGATCGATCGATACTGGATCGATTTTGATGAAACATGCCGTAGTATTTAAGTCGAAAATATAATATAATACCTTTAAGACTGTAATAGTTTGACCAAAATCTACCAGTTGGTTTTTGCGTGAAGCTCGAAAAAACAAATAAACATCGACGGATTTGGTTTCAGAAGCCCTTAATTAGTCGTTCCGAGTAGTTTTTTTTTCTTAATGTCTTTGATTTACAAAATTTGATATTTAACAATTTTATAATAGTATAGATTTGTTTTCACAGTTATTTCGGGTTAGACAGTGTTGCCAGGCCTATAGTATATGCCCGGTAATCATAATCAGTAACTCATTTGTAATAGTTATGTTAAATATACCGTAATTACCTATTTGCTATGCCTTGCTATGGTGTTATATATTATGATATCTCCAGAGTGCTTCCATCACAGATTATCCTAATTTATAGTATATATCCTTTTATTATAACCGTAGGAATNATAATATAATACCTTTAAGACTGTAATAGTTTGACCAAAATCTACCAGTTGGTTTTTGCGTGAAGCTCGAACAAACAAATAAACATCGACGGATTTGGTTTCAGAAGCCCTTAATTAGTCGTTCTGAGTAGTTTTTTTTTCTTAATGTCTTTGATTTACAAAATTTGATATTTAACAATTTTATAATAGTATAGATTTGTTTTGACAGTTATTTCGGGTTAGACAGTGTTGCCAGGCCTATAGTATATGCCCGGTAATCATAATCAGTAACTCATTTGTAATAGTTATGTTAAATATACCGTAATTACCTATTTGCTATGCCTTGCTATGGTGTTATATATTATGATATCTCCAGAGTGCTTCCATCACAGATTATCCTAATTTATAGTATATATCCTTTTATTATAACCGTAGGAACCATACCACATTCTATATGTAAATGTTAATTAGTCATATATTTTGTACAAATATTTTTTATCTATAGTTGTTGTATGTGATATAGTTTACAACGAGTATTGAAGTGCCTATTGTATATAAAACATATAAATTGATATGAACATAAGATTTATACGTATACACATATTATGTAAAATGATGAAAACTGTTGAATAAACTAGTTTAACGTTTAATGTGGACTTTTTATTTACTAAGTGAATTTCGGAAATCAGACATTTCATGTGTTGTCATGCTTTTGGATTCAAAAAATTGTGATGTCCAATAATCGTAACTGATAGCAATATAACCCTAATAGGTACATTTTTCTGAAATATCATATGAGGCAGAACTAAATTTCCGGAATCAAATACATTTTTAATTGTTAAAAATAATGATTCTAGTTAAATCTCCATGTTGTCGCAAAAATATCAGACACTGATCCCCGAAAAATAGCTTTTTTTTTTTAATTTTTGTCTGTAGGTGCTGTTTGTATGTCAGAGGATTGCATTAAAACTGTTGAAGAGAATTAGCTGAAATTTTGTAGTTTTTTTGTGTCTAAGGATGGGTCACGAATGAATAGAACCTTCACATATAATAAAATTGTAGTGAGACAAAAACTACATTAAATATGATTTTGTAGAATTATACATTAACAATAAATCTATACATATATAATTGCTTGACCTGACTGACTGATTCATCAACTCAGAGCCTAAACCGCTGGGGCTACAAACTTGAAATTTTGGCTGTTGATGCCTTTTCTGCTGTAAGCATCCACTAAGAAAGGATTTTTGGAAATTTCATCCTTAAGGAGGTAAAACAAGGGATGAACGGTTGTATGGAAAGCCGTCATTTTCAAAGTAAGAAGAACGAAATTTAGCTAACCTGCTTCTGGTTAGAAATAAATGTCTTTTTCAAAGTTTCAATCCTAAGGGGTTAATTAGGGGTTGTAATTTTATATAGAAAGTTCGTCACTTGAAGGTAGAAGCACGAAATTTCATATACCTGCGTCTGGTTAGAAATAAATCTACACGTGTAACGGAGTTTTTCAAAATTTCACCCCCAAGGTTGTGAAATTGGGGTTGTAAATTTATATGGGAAGTTCGTCACATTTGGAGGTAGAAGCACAAAAATTCTGGTTAGGAATAAATGTACACACATATCGGCATTTTTCAAAATTTCACTCCTGTGGGCGTAAATTAGTAATTTTAGCCCCAAAATGGAACCCTGTAAACGTCGTTTACAAAGAGATTCTACGATAATTCAAAATAAAGAAAAAAGAAATAACTAAACACGCGAGCGAAGCCGTAGGGAACAGCTAGTAAGTAATAAGATTACAATCTGCTTTCGACAAGCGCCTGAGTCTGCGGCAAGACGGGAGGCGCGGACGATTTTCTCAAGATATATCTTAAAAAATATTCACTTGAAGATTTCATTGGAAAAAGCTAAAAAATCAATTGATAAAATATCATCATCATCCCCAGCCCATATTCGTCCCCACTACAGGGGCACGGACCTCCGCCGATTAGGAGAGGAATTAGGCCGTAGTCTACCCCGCTGGCCTAGTGCGGGTTGATAGACTTCACACACCCATGCGGGCGTGTGGGTTTCATCACGAAGTTTTCCTTCTTCGTTGGGTATATTGGTATCTTAGGCGACCTTTCGATCGTAAGTCGTGTCTATAACCACGACACCACCAATGTACCCAATGTAATGTATGTAATAAAATATATTTAATCATAATCGAATCATACAGTTTTTCTCAGTGATGAGCACTCCTAAAATTGGAAACTATGATTTCTTTTATAGAACCAAGTAATTATATTTTTTATAACATCGTTCGATATCTCGTAAGTAATTATGTTTTTTTAACATCGTTCGATATCTATATTATTCATCAAATATACATTTTTAATGTCAATTAAATTGCTTTTGAAGTCTAAAAACGATTTTACGCCCAGTAAACTGGCGGCGCCCGCGTCCCCACGCCAAACGAACCGACTCCAAACAAACAAAATGATTTAATGATCACACATTCGGATTTATATTCCAGAATAATTGTAATTTAACCATATGTGTCAAGAGTATCGTTATTTAAAGACCGGTCATTAGGGACATTTTGATATAAAATCCCACTGCCCTTTTAACCTTTTTAATGGACGTCGGCGTGTGGTGAATGGTTATGGGTGAATCTTTACAGACTAGGGCATGGTTTGGTGGGAATTCACGCATCCAAGAATTTTCCGACTTCATTTTCAGATGTTAGTGGAGGCACTCTTCCAAACGAGAATGGTCAGGTGGATCTACCGTAAGAATTTGAACGAGTGGTTTCTACCGTAAAGAAACTAAATTTCTGGGTGTACGCATGCTTAAGCCGAATACGACGAATAGAGGATTCTTAGTAATGTGAACGGTTCACCTAAAGATGACCAGGCTTTTTTTGTACATGTAGGAAATGCCTTACGCATGCCGTTGCGTCGAGGGCTGGGCGCAACGGTTGTGTGACGATTGCGCCCACTAAAACCTACACGGTGTCCGACCGCGGGAGTTACGCGAGCGCACGTCCACGATGCGAGCGGGAAGATATCAACATTTAAAGGGCATGAAGTGGTGCACATTTCTGTAAAGATCGTTATTGATCAAGACAACGCCAATGATTGCCCGGTAGAATTTCTGAATTCTCTTAGTGCGAGTGCACTTCTTGATCATATAATTATATTTAATTAATTAAAGTTAATTAAAGTTCAGTGTATCGATTATGTTTCTTCGTGAATGGAGCCCCAATATAATTTATTTGCAGAGGAACGTAATTGAAGCAGAAACCTAACAGATTGTGGATGAAACGGTGCATACAACACATAATACCTTGCGACATTTGTTTTACCTTTCAACCCCTTCAGTTTAAGTGCATACACTTTTTGGTGAGCGTATGCTTCGTTATGGCCATCAATAAATCAGGGCGGGTACCGCAAGCTGGTGCCGTTGGCTTCGGGACTACCTTCTCATATAAACAACGCATATACGACATAAAAAATAGGGCAGTTTACACAATTTTTTAAATTAGTTTTATTGACAAGTTATGCTACATACAATCTAAAATAGAACTTTATAAATCAGTTTCGGAATAAAAATCTTTCAGTTTTGAAAGATTTTTATTCCGAAACTGATTTATAAAGTTTATTATTATTTGATTGTGGGGGTAATCATAGTTACGAAAAAGAATACACATACTGTTTTATGACATCACCGCCATTATGATGCGGGCATGCGAGAGGGATAGCAAGATATTTCTACTGCGCCCCAGAATATGCCAGAAGAATTGCCGTTCTTAAAATATTAATTACTATCTCATTTTACGACTGTTTTCACAGAAAGGTTTCTTCTTAGTAGTATTTGCCGTTGCGTAAAATGTATTATAAAAAACCCATTATAGAAAACATCGTACTGTGTGTCGCTTGCTCTCGCGTCACCGGCCCTGTCTCTTATATCGCTCACCAGACAAACCGCAAACTACTTCACTCCATAAGGAAAGTGATAAAAATAAAATACATATAAAATATAGCAATTCTTTTATTGGAAAAATCACAACTGATACCACATAGAAAAACTACTCGGCACGGTTTAACTCTTAACTATACATAATATCACATAAACGTTTTATAATTTGATAGACTATATACATAGACAATTGTTCATATTTGGTACAATTTGACAGAGCAAAACATAAAATATTTCCTTTATACCAGTGTTAAATTTAAAAGCATTAAAATACATTATTAGACACCACACAATGGTGATCATATCATTGCTCTAGAGCAGAGCTTCCCAGACTATTTCTCTCATAGACCACTTTCAAAATTTAGCTGGTTCCGGTTGACCCCCTGCAGGTATATTTCTACCATGTTCCCAAAACTCGACAAAAAATGTGAAAATTAGATCTAACTATGGAAATTTGCGTACGCCAACGTAGACCCCAGTCGAGGCTGCCGTGGACCCCTGGGGGTCCACCCGGACCACTTTGGGAACTAAAGCTCTAGATGTAAAATTCAATAATGTAACAAGGATATTTATCTCGCGCGCTTTTTACTTACATTCATTTCTTCTATAATTATTCCGCGGAGATTAGTGTGGGTAATATTTACTCAGTATTTCGTGTATTAATTATTTAAAATTACTTAAATAACAACTGTGTATAAACAATTTATAACTGTTTTATGTACTCAATAAATAAATAAATTATGATATTATTATTATAAATAATTAAATAAATAGCGTATTGAAATGTGTTTTTGTATGACCGTGAATCTTCGGATGAAATTCTCTATTAACTATAGCATGGTGCACAGGTACGCGAGTAATAATTGTGATATGTAATTAATGTCTTCGTAATACAATTACGTTACGGGCTAATGTCAGAGCGCATTCAACACCAACAGCTAACCGTGCGAGTCACAGTCTACCTATATATATTATATCTCCCACTACACTGAAGTCAAATACCATGTAAATATGTTTAGAATGTTTTGAAAAGGAACATGAACTTATTTATTAAAAGGATTTTTTATATCTTGAATGTTTTAATAAGGGAATGTGGAACTTTAATACTTTTGAACCTTACAAAATGGCGGTGTTGTGGTTCGTCAAACGATATGTCTCGTTGCCCACGATGGCGAAATGTGGACTGAAGATAGCCATTTTGGGACATTAAACGATCGTAGCAGATGGAAAGAAGTGGTTTTTGCCTACCGCAATGGGAAAGATGCGTGACTGTATGTATGTAGTATTCATTATGGTCTCTGCCTACCCTTATGGGATATCGGCGTGAGTATATGTATGTAAGTTTTAATAATAATTTGTCTTGATTGATCGCGTACAAACATGGTGATTTGACTATAGTGTAGAATATATTTATTAAACTGTTATTGATAATCTTCATGACTTGTCCAAACATAAATTATGATTACAAAGATAGTGTTTGACGTTTGAGAGGCGAAGTGATTCTCATCCAATGTGATAATGTGATTTTTAATTTACGCAAGGCCATTAACAGCATAAACAAGATTTCTTATCATTTGGCATTTTGTCTATGAATAAAATCTTATTTAAATTAGGCAATACAAAAGATTATTAACATGATAATAAACACACAAAGCTTTAGCTTCCTATATTTTGATTGAAACCTCTTATCAATATTCGTGTTGTAATCTTAAATTTATTCTGTAAATTAAACAAGAAACGATCTTGCTAAGCAAGCGTCCGAACTATCGATAAATTCATAGGTTTGTATAGGAATTAGATCCTAATCAGTTTTACCAACCTAATAAATTCATGAGCAATTTGAATTCAGCCTTCAAATCTTTCTTACATTCCATCTCCGTTTTAGCCAACAGTACATATAATCAAAGATTCAACTTAGCGAAACTAGAATGTAATACTATAAATTTCGTATAAAATGCAATAATGGTGCTGATTCTGTTGTAACAGAACTTAACTAAATTTAGCCCTTCCCTATCTTTTTCTAATGTCAAACGCTAAAACGAGATAGCAAACATTTATAGCGAGTACCGACCGCGGTTCAAACAAAAAATGTTACGTTTTTGGGTATCTTTAGTCCGTGTGTTCCGAGATCGCGTCTAAATCTTTTCATTTTGACATATCTAAACGAAACTGTCAGCGCTAAAAGCGTGTCTATCTCGATTTGGCGTTTGACATTAGAAAAAGATAGGGAAGGGCTAAATTTAGTTAAGTTTTGTTACAACAGAATTAGCACCATTGTCAATTATCAATAATTCATATTTTAGTAATTCTGTTCATAAAAATGTATAAATATAATGCAATGAACAGAGCGTATCTATTAGAAAAGTAATTTATGGCGTGTCCCAGGTATTGATAATTCCACATTTCTACTAAATATTGCCCCATACCAATCGCCATTTTGTACTAAGTAATGTCATTCTGTCCAAATATTAAATGTTATAGAGTCAAGCTACATGACTAGTTCTTATACCACGCACACTCAAATATGGCGTGATAACGAAGGTATATTCTCAATTTTAATTAAAATTTATACGGGCAACTTTTTATTTACCATCTAATTTTATTTAAAGCACCGATATTTTAACAATGCTTTTGTAATTTGACGGTCCTAGTACGTGAGTGTGTGAAGAGACAATTTGCAACTTTTAAACGTTTAATCTCGAGTTTAGTGTGCATAAACGTAAATTTTTTAGAAAAGTTTGTGACGCCATATCTCAATATTTTAGTACAGAGTGAAACTAAAAGAGAAAAGATATGTTATTGTATTATTTTTCGGGCACATTATCTATACAATTACTTGTCCTGACTGAATGACTGATTCGTTAACGCGGAACCCAAACCGGTGGGGGTATGAACTTGAAACTGGCAATTGATGTCTTTTATGTTGTAAGCATCCACTAAGGGTTTTTAGAAATTTCACCCCTAAAAGGTTAAAATAAGGAAGGAACAATTGTATGGAAGTCCGTCATTTTCGAAGTAAGCATGAAAATTAATATACATACTGCCGGTTAAAAATGTACACATGTATCGGCGTTTTTCAAAAGTTTACCCCTGGGGGTGAATTAGTTTAGTAATTTTAGCCTCAAAAGGATACATCACAAATAGGTATTATACGCGAACGAATTTCCGGACAACAACGAGTTATATATAAATTTGGATGATGGAAAAATTCAGGTACTACAGGTAAAGATAAAGGTAAAGGCAGATTTATTGTCGAATATATTGTTAGCTACTAGGTTACTAGGAAGCACGTCGGTTTATTTTGGGTAATTAAAAAGTGCGTGTTACGAGTGATGTTCTACGGATCTGAGAAACCACTACTGACTATGGGCTTCGTAAGATAACCCAAGGTCACTCAGTGAGCAATGGAGGGAGATATGCTTGGAGTTCCTCTGCGAGGTAGAAACCCAAAATCAATCGATATTTACAAAAGGACCAGAGTTTATGTAAGCGATATAAAATCAACTCTCTGTAATAATGCATCGGTTAAATTCAAACTATAAGTTCAAATCACAGTTAAATAAATGAACATACTATAATCATGAAAATAAACTATTAATAATTCTGAAAGAAATAATATTGAAATAACAATATTTACATACATTTTTATTAGAATAATAGCTCTATATATATGTGTTGATATTGTGCTATATTTTTTAGATATTTTAACTTAATAAATTAAAACAACAGCATTAGATAACATTCTCCTCGACCCTTCCTATAATTGTGATGCTTAAGTATGGCGTTTCCTTAAATATGTAAAGGTACAGTAGTCGATGAGCGACTATTAATCAAAATGTACCGGAAATAATCAGCAGACCGACGAGTCTAGAATTTTTAATATAAATATAAATTTTTCTCAACTTTTCAAAAGGTTTTATTATTAATATTACGTTTAATCACATACAGATTTACAATGCAACAAATAGTTTTGTTTCTGTTACATCTTAGCACAACACGATCTTAGGTTTTATCGTATATATTGCACAGTGTCGACAGCTAACTTCTCAATAACTGTCTAATGTTATAATTAAAATTTTAAAATACTATTGAACTCGATTTTTTATATAATTTCAATAAATTTACATGTGCGTTCATCTATCATTAAAATTTATTAATATTGTTGTGATGATGTAACTTGTGTATTTTGTGGGTATTAACCCAGTAATGCCCGAATTATTTTTTCTCATTTTTTTGGATTTTAGTGCATGAACTACATGGATTAAGATAATAGAATAGAAATAAATAGAATATGATCGACAGCAATTAGAAACAATTGCCATATTAAAAAATGTTTAGGGTAGCCGTAATTACGTTTTTGTTTAGCTC
>WUAW01012133.1:43450-72871 GCA_017165845.1 Thaumetopoea pityocampa | reverse complement strand
CGCGCCCTGAGAGGGTTTGAAGTTTGAATTTATTAAACGTTCATGCGTTTCTTAACATTAGTTTGGAGAAATTTTATAAAAGCTACTCAAGTGTTTCAAACGGAATGGAGTCTTTGCAAACCGCTTATTATACTGTATAAGTTAAGAGATTTTAGAAGATCCGCAGACCGAACGCAAATAGTTTTCTTATATAGATTAAGGACAAACAGGCATCCGATCTGTTCAATTATGAACAATCACCGCTATCCATGTACTTACATCCGCGTTAGATACAACACGTATTTCGTATTCGCTACCGGCCTGTTTATGAAGACATTGTTATATTATTTTCTAGTTCCTTTGCTTTCTAATAATATGGAGTACAGCGAGCTGTAGTGCGTTCGATATGCTTAACTTCTTAGGGCCATAGCAGACGGAACAGTTTTAGAATCAAAGATTAATTTGTTTTTAGGTGGCCCAATACAGCGACTGAACAATAAATCCAACCAATTCGGTTAATAGTGGTTTAGTGCAGACCCTTGACTTATTCGCTCTCCGTCAACTGACATCGATACAGCGATGCAGGGTTCACAGAAAATAACTTTTGTCATATTTTGTGTTACTTTTTACCCCGCCATGTTATTTACAAACTAAAATATATCGCTCCTCGTATTCCAATACCTATATGAATATACAAAGAGTATTTTTAGAAAATTTTTACTTACCACCAAAATGGTTTTTGGTAAAAATTAACAATTTAAGCAATTATAAGTAAGCAAAAATTCAGTGATATGCGACGCAGTATCGACACAGTCACAAGTTTGTCGAATGCCGATGTAAAGTATCGCGTCTGCTATGGACTGTAATATCAATGTAAAGTAACAAACTGGCTATTATTACCTGTAAAACTCGTTTGGGCAATCCAGTTTTCTGGCTAAGTTGCTTCAAGTCCTTAGCGTCGGGGTTGTGGTTGATCGCGAAGTATGACTTCATTGTGCGAAGTTGATGGTGCTTGAAGCTCGTCCTCATGCGCTTAGTGCGCGACGTGGTCCCCAAGCCGGCTCCACCACGGAACCCCATCTCCAGATATTCAGGATTCAGATCTGATTGGACAATAGACAGTCACACTGCTAAATGCTGTTGAAAATAAAGATATTTTTTGTATAAAACATTATGGATGAAATGGTCCTAAAAACTTTATGTTTTAAAGTTTGAATGTTAATTAGACCTTAGAAAGTGAAATAAAGCTTCAATACAATATATAAAGTTGATAATTATAAAAACATATGTAAATACCTTCTAAATACATATATAGATATATTTAGTATTTTTTGTACCCGATACAATTATTATATATTATTAATATTATATATATATTAGTGGGAGGCTTATAACGTAATATGAAAAGCATTAGCAGTGTGGTTATCAGGTAAGAAATTATGACATGAATTTATTATAATCCAACAAATGTAGTCATTCGCATTGCAAATTCGCTTAAAACATTAAAAATTTATGGCTAAATTAAATGTAACCCCAATCACGAATTATCAAGCGAAGTCATTATAATTTGTTTTATATCGACATGGTTAATAACTATATTTACACTTTTAAATGTAATTATGTTAATTATTATTGAATGTATTTACGATCATAAAAGCAATAAAGATTATAATTTTTTTTAAGATTTTTTTTATTTTACAGGTTAATTTTTTACTATCATGTGTGTTATGATGCAGTCACAAGTACAAAAGAAAGAGACTAGAAGGTGCATTCCGTGTTGAAACCTAATTAAATGACAACACTGGCGACGACGCAATAATTTCAGACGCATTTCAGTACGCAAAGCGCTGTGTGCCCAAAATTTTTATTTATCTAAAAGACACCTCACCCTGTGCGTGCAGGCTAAGATGAATCGAATCTCTACGTGTTAGAGCTCCTTTTTCTTTGACCATTTTAGAATCGCTCGTTTCTTTTTCGCCCGTTAGAATCAATGTTCATTGAATGAAACAGCATGCGATCACCCAAGTCCAACACACACGTGACTCGCATTTAACCCAACCAAATGGGCCGCACGGAGTAGTTATATTTCTGTGTCTAAAGCGTGGAGAGCGCCCGACCTACGACAAACGTCACTGTAAGCTCCTATCGACGGTTGAAAGGTAATAAGGTATAAGCGACAAATACTAAATTGTTCAGAAGAGCAGTTTAAAGTATGAAACTACGATGAAATGGACATAATTTTTTATTTATTGTCATATCGTGAAAATGGTAACAGCTCTAAAAGAATTAATTGGCAAAGCATTTATTTTATTTGATGCCGCTTAGATCAATTGATCTTGAGTAGATCAATGAATTGATCGAGTTTTTTACTTGGGCATAAGGGACAAAAAGACATTGTAGAGAGCCATGGGAGTAGGTGAATTCGAAAAAGTGGAGATTTTTAAGTAGGATGCCATACGTAATATATATATATATATATATATACATATATATATATATATATATATATATATGTGTGTGTGTGTGTGTGTGTGTGTGTGTGTAGAGAGAGAGGGGGGAGGGAGAGAATATGGATGGCCCTTTATGAATGTACAGGAAATAATGAGACATACTTAAACTTACAATTTGATCCCGAGGAATAAATCTACTAATAAGACCACTATGGACCATTATGGACCATTTGGTCTCGTACCCGAAATAGAAAAAGAGAACACACCTGTATTGTTACGCCATAGTATTGTGTCACTTCAAAGGATCAAATTCTGGGAAGTAATGGCTAACTAAATAAAATGTCCCATTTAAAATTAAACACAATTATATTTATCTTGCACTTGTTTACTAATAAATTTGTTTGATTTCATGCCCATTTTTTAAAATTCTTAGTTTAGTTTTTATAAAATTCATCCCCGGGAATTAATTCAGCAATTTTTGTCATATATAGCGAATAGCGTAAAATACTATTAATAATTTTGGACTTAACCATCGAAGCCCAATGGATGTAGTTGAAAAACCTTTAGAATCATAAGAATGTATAGAGGATGCTATAACTCTGTTAATTAGGGAGGATAGGAATAAAAAGTGGATTGTCAGAATAGATAAGTCCTTGTATTACTCTCCGTCAAATTACGGCTAAATAACAAAAGATCTAACACAGAAAGGAAGAAAGAAAGCACTTTTATTCACGACAAACACTTCAAATAGAGTTAACAAAAGATGAAATCAAATAAAATGTATAGAATAAAGAAAGAATATATCAAAGTGGATAGGTTTAAAATCACAACATTCTAATTATTCTGTCACATGCCTGTCCGAAAAGGCCATCCCAACTTGTTGCTGCAACATCGGTGGACAAAAATCCCTAGTGTTGCGACACTGGTATACTGTTGAGGCTCTAACAAACTTGAAAATAAAATATAAAAAAAAATAAAAAAACTCTCTACTAGACTCATTTCGGGTAAGATTCATACGAGAACAAGTCAGCTATGGTCACTCCGACAAAAGCAGAGAAATCATGATACTAGAAAAAAAAAACGCAATGACGTTGGCATACCGATACGTAGTACGTATCGTTATTGTGTCGTAAATCGGTCGTAACACGCGCACCAGTCATTGTTTTTCCGTTACAATAGCTCTCGGCGCCCGCAGCGTGACGTATCCGTGACGGCGGGTGCACGCTGCCGAGACGCGACACTTTAACGACCGATAAAACGTTGCTGCCTTTAAACGTTCGGAACATGCTCCGATTCCCAATATATTCTATAGGGTTTATACGCAAATTCGTACTTTTTATTTCGTTGATATTAAAAACGAGACTTAAAGATTACTTTGTTGTTCGCGCGTTAAGTTCTAAGAAAATTCCGATAACATATGGTTGTAGAATAATTAAGTTTCAAATTTAATGGAATGTATAAAAATACGGGCTTTCTAAACGTATTTTCATACAGAAATCAAGTGGTTAGTATAATTCCCACTGCAAACAAGTTATGCCATTGAGACAATTTGAAGATGTTAAAGATTTCAGAAAAGTGGAGAAAATTCAGTCAAAAAACGATCTCTCCATTAGGGAAGTCCCCATTCTGCACCAACGTCAAACAGGATTGCCAGGGACTCTTGGACCCAATGGGAGAGAACCCTAATCTTCCATCCAAATTTCAATTCCAGGATGAGTAAGTCCAATATGAGGAAAGAGCAGCGCACGGCTTTCCGAAGCACAGAGGAGCCCGGGTCTAGGTATAATATGATTCCAATCAAACGTTTTTAATCAAAACGAGTTTAATACGCTCTGCCAGCCGTCTACGCTGTTTACAGTTGTTCTATTTTGGAATTTCTCCGCAACAAAGAATAAAGATTATAGATAAATAGATACATGAAGACTACATTATGATTTCTCAACATAAAGCTCCAAAAATAAATGTAAAAAAATACACAACTACGTTTTGATCCGAAAAAAGCAGAAAGCATATTTCAGTATGAACACCAGATACATAATTAGAGATTACCTCAGCCTTCAAGTATTTGGAACTATCTTTAAATTTTTAATAGGTCAAATCAGATATTCGCTGTAAGAGCTGCCTCATTAATTTAACGTGTTAATTAATATCTAGCGATTACAGCGCCAAGTCTACCGAGATCACATAGTACGTACCATTATAAATCATTGTGCATCATTTTAAATCTATCTATGCTATTATAAAATTGTTAAATGTCAAATTTTGTAAATCGAAGATATTTAAGAAAAAAAACTTCAAATCGCCCAATTAAAGGCTTCTGAAATCAAATCCGTTGACGTTTGTCTATTTGTATGTTTCTTCCAAAAACCAGAAGTTAGTCAAATAGTCAATCTTAACGGTGTTATTCCGACTTAAATATTGCGGTATATTTCAACAAAATCGATCCAGTAGAATTGAAGATAATTTTAATAGCCGCTGTTAAGATACGAGAGCTCAAGTAAAAGAGGTTTTAAGGCTTTATATATAAAATTGATATTCACGCGAGCGGAGCCGCGGATAAAAGCTAATAACTCATAATTTAATTAACTTATATATACTATATATATTTATATTTCATTTTATATATTTCATTCTGTGAACAAATTACTCAACCATACTTACTGTTAGAAATTTAAATTTTTCAAAATATTTAGCCCCATACCAGCTGTCAAAAACACATATGAAATTGACGGGTTTGCAAAAATTCAATATTAGCTAAGCATGGAGTCTACCTGGTGGTCTACGAGACAAAAAAGTTTGGGGACCACTGATATAAATAATGATAAACTAAACTAACACTGATTAAGCTATACCGATAATTTTACTCATAGTTTTCTTTAATCAAATAAAATTTTAAAAAATCGAAGCTGGCAAATGTCTTCTTTTTTTAAAAATAAAGAAGAAAAAAACAAAAAAGAAACATGTTTATTCTCAAAATATACCGAATAAAAGTAGTGCATATATGTAAATATATGTACATATATGTTTTGAAGGTTTTTTTAATAGTAGTACATATGTATATGTATATATAGTACATATATATACAACGTAGGTTTACAATCGCAATATCCTAATTATTCTATTAGGTGCCTGCCCCAAAAGGCCACGTTTCCGATGACTTGAGACCCCCTGTGTTGGGGCTCTATACTGACGAGACTCTTATTCACTACAGTCAACCTTAAATAATTAATTATATTATTACAAATTAATTTAATTAATTATATTATGTCATGACGTTTGTTCAACCGTGGTATATTTTTGTGGAAACATAATTCTTTAATGATCTATTCAAGTTCTCTATGTGTTAATACTAAGCGCTGTTTATTTACATTAAAAATTAAATTAATTAAATATAACTGACGAAATAACCCGATTATTCATTTGTTCGTTTACCGTTAAGAATATTTTTGACACACGTTGACGCATACTGAGTCTCGTATTTTTGGATACTTTAATGTTTGGATACCGCAAATGATAAAAATATACATGAAAAAAAAAAACAATTTAAAAAAAAGACTAAGTTTTAAAACGTCATTCGAAATTTGCTAATGTAAGTTTACATTTTTTTTTTTAATAGCGGCAAAGTGTGTGCAAGGCGGAGGTTCCGAAGTCGCGACGCGACAATTAGCGTGTAAGTAATTACGCGGAGGTCCGCTGGTGCGTTATACCCGACAGCTAATGGCCGCTACGACCGATATACATACGTAAAACGGGTCGCATTTACGAACGCACTCATAATTTATACTGTTATAACTCCGATGCAGAAATTTTGCCAGGAATTCCGCTTGCATCGCTTGAGATTTAATATTGTTACTAGTTTCTCGCGATGATTATTGTAATAAATATGGTGTTATTTTTTTTTCTCCCGCATTATAATTAGTTCCTGTGTCGCGGGGACTTTACAAACATTCAAATAACGGGAACACAGAACACCCAGACTCAGGACAACAATTTGTGGATTACACAAAGTTGTTGTCCCGTGTGGGGATCGAACCCACAATACTCACAGCAACAACAACAATAATCGTAACAGCGCAGTGGACGCTTAAACCACTGCGCCATCCGTGCAGTGGTTTAAGCGTATTTCAATGAAACATGACCGCAGATTGACACGTGACATTGATGTGTGCTTCCATTTAAGCCGATTTTGAATAATAACAAATTCAATCTAGTATAGAGTATCTGTGGAGTGTGTGCGGAGTCACTCTGACTTATCGATTAAGGAATAACGTGATAAGGGATCGGCTTAAGTTGAAGCATGATGTGGTAATAAGCATCGAGAAAGGAATGCTCCAACGGTTTGGTCATTTAGAAAGGATGAGTGAGATTCGATTGACGAGAAACGAATATACCTGGCAAATGTGAGTGGAAGTGTCGGAAGAGGGCGTCCAGGAAAAACTGACCTTGATCAAATCAACAACTTGTTTCAAAACAGTCAACTTCTTAGCACCCTTAATCAACGAAAGTATGAAAAGATGTAAGTATGCGGATGAGGCAAGAGAGGTGTGTCAGTATCGTAGTATGTAGCGAACTGTCCTCTTTGACTACCCTTATGGGATATCGGCGTAATTTTATGTACGTATGTGTGTATGTAGGAACTAAATAGGAGCCGTAACTAGAGAACTTGAGAGCGTGGTCCGCGATGCTGATCGGCCCGGTTACCGTTTCTGTGATTTGTGCGACGTGATTAATATCCAAGACATCTGTAAACACTTACCACAATCACGTGACACCCGCAAGCAGTAACCTCGGGCACCCACAACACCTAGATTTTGACAAGTGACGGTCAGGTTGCATAGGTCAAATAGCGCTGGCCGTGTGGATAGCCGCAGGCGAATATGCATAAAGCCGACGACACCGTAATGTTCCGTTAACAGATACAGAGACAGGATGTTGCCATAAAAAAGTAAATAAAATAATATATCAACATCATCATCATATCAGCTCAAAGACGTTCACCGCTGAATTAATTCTCCTCCTCTAATTATCACCACACCGAGCCTGCGTACACCGATCGCCCGCGACTTTCGCCAGATCGTCAGTCTACCCAGTCAGGGATCTACCCACCTCACTACACTTTCTGATTCCGGTTCACCATACCCAGCACGTTAGCACCCCAACGTCCATCGGTTCTGCGAGCTATGCGCCCCGCTCACTGCCACTTCAGTTTAGCAATCCTTTGAGCCACATCACTGATTCTAGTTCTCCTGCGAATTATCTCATTGTAAAATAATATAAGGAAGTCCTAACGAAATTTGTTATGTCTAAAGAAAGTATGTAGTCCACGCGGTCGGAAACGCCGGTAATAGTTAGTATTTTAGTTTAATTAGAGTGTTGAACATGGAGAAAATGTTGAAAATTCTGTTGACGCTGTTATGTATACTAAATATTATAAAATTCTTAAATGTCAAATTTTCTAAATCAAAGATATTGAAAAAAAAAAACTACTCAGATCGACTAATTAAGAGCTTCTGAAACCAAATCCGTCGATGTTGTTTGTTTGTTTGTTCCAGCTTCACGCAAAAATCAGCATGTATGAGTAAATTTTGGTCAAACTATTACAGTCTTAAAGGTACTATTGAGACTTAAATACTGCGGCATGTTTCATCAAAATTAGTCCAGTAGAATTGAAGATTCAGCTTGATCCCTGTTTTAGTAGCCACCGTTAAGATACCAATATTCAAGTAAAAGTGGTTCTTAGGCTTTTTATTTAAATCTAGGATTGGTTCGAGATTTCTCATGTAGCGGAAAACCAATATTTACGCGGGCGGAGCCACGAGCAAAAACTAGTGTTAGAATAAAAGGGCTTTTCAAGGTATGCTTTGATTAAGGCGATAGTCAAGAAAAATATTAAATGATACAGGTAAAATAAGTTCACAATCCTCAGTAGCCCGCGGATGTCCACTGCTGAACATAAGCCTCTTCCTTAAAAAGGAGGGATTAGCCATAGTTTCAATGACATCGCTTGGTCGCTGTCTTAGAGATGACCAGTAAAATTTTAATTGAATAACAGACTAATGCTCTTGCGCATTATTCTGGTACATTTCTTAGCTGATTCTCACAGCTTCCACGGGAACACGTTAAGTAACACTATTATTACGCCTGCGCTATAGCACGTTTTAATTGCACAATTCTAAATAGCATGTTACATAGAGAAAACTTGATCAATCTAACAGCTTATAGGTACAGAGTAAGCTGTCTCACTAGGATTCTGTAGCTATTGAGTAGATGTGAGCATGACTGATACATACATACATACTCTCACGCCGGTATCCCATAAGGGTAGGCAGAAACCACAGTTTGTCACATACTGCATATGGTACTGACACACCTCTCTCGCCATGTCCATACATATTTCATAAACTATCGTCGATTAAAGGTGCTACGAACTTGACCTTTTCGAAACAAGTTGTTGATTTAACTGATCCGAAAACAAATTAAAAAAAAACTCTATTAGTGACGTCCCATCAGCGAACGTCGATAAACATCGGAACACACGTTGCCCGAACGAAGACGTTATTAATAGATTGAGACACAAACCTGTAAAGATAAAGCGTTGGCCCGAAATGAGAGAAACGAAAAATAACCAGGTTGGGTTATAAACCGAGCTGTGACGTCATAAATCGTGGGCAGCGCACCATTCATGGCTTTAGGGATGGTTGAATGAAATAAAAAAAAATGTTGAGATTTCCTAAATGATAACAATTGGTCCGGTGGCCGGGATTTTTTATGACTTAGCAAAAACGATAAAGTAGATTTGACCGCAAATAATAGAAGGCATATTCACGGTAACTACGATAGGATCAAACAGAAGATCAACGCTTGTGTTTTATTAGATAAATTAATGGAACAGACCGCAGTGAGGTGACCCGGACTGCTGCGTGGCGCCAACACGATAACTAACAGCACCCCACCTCTCACGTGGATGCTGTGCGAACCAATTAAGAGATGTGCCAAGATAATATACCAATGTAATAAGATAGGCAGCACCGTTATACTGTTATTCAATCAAAGTCTACTGCGATCTTCAATACGCCTGTCAAGTGTGGAGATTATGGCAAATCCCTTCTTTTTAAGGAGAAAGCCAGTAAACTTCTAGAGGTTGATGATAATGAAATTCACAACAGGCTTGTCTGGCTATATGTACATATATACTTTTGTGCTGTGTATATTACTTACATTTATATAACTACTAACTTTTGCCCGCTGCCCCGCCCGGGTGAATGTATGTTTTCCGCTACATGAAAAATCTCGAAACAATCACAGATTTATATAAAAAGCCTTAGAACCACTTTTACTTCGGCTCTCGCACCTTAACGGTGACTATTAAAAGAGGGGTTCAAGCTGTATCTTCAATTCTATTAGACCGATTTTGATTAAACATGTCGCAGTATTTAAGTCGGAATAGTACCTTTAAGGCCGTAATAGATTAACCAAAATATACTTGCTGGTTTTTGCGTGAAATTCGAAGAAACAAACAAACGTCGACGGATTTGGTTTCAGAAGCCCTTAATTAGTTGATCTGAGTAGTTTGTTTCTAATTCTAAATGTCTTAGATTTTTGAAAATTTGTCATTTAACAAATTTATAATAATATATTATATTATATAGACTTTGAAGAAAGAAAACGATAAGAAAAACGAAAGTCGCGTGGATGCGGTGGAAATACGTTCCCTGCGGAGTATCTGTGGAGTCACCCCGAGTGATCGATTGAGGAATAGCGTGATAAGGGATCGGTGNAACGCGGTGACAAGGATCTAAAAAATAAATTCTCTAACGGGTTGACCATTTAGAACGGACGTGTGAGATTCAACTAACGAAACTAATATACCAGGCAGATGCGACTGAAAGTGTTCAGAAATTTTAAACGACGTAAGTGTATGAAAATATGTATGAAAGTGGATGACGCGGAAGAGATGTATCAAGATATGTGGCACACATATATTATTTGAATGGCCCTTAATCAATGAAAGTGTATAAAAATGTGTATGAATGTAAATGAGTCGAGAGAGGTATGTCAGGATTAAGGTACCTTCTTATGTATGTTCTACCTTTTGTACAATACGTTGTGTTCCGAGGAGTTGTTTGATATGATGCCCACAGCCACTATCTACCATCGCACTGCTCGCCATCGGTGGGGAGTTCATCCTCACATATTGGAACCTCAATACTCGCGTACAGTGCGGTTTCAGAGGAACTTCCTCCCGCGAACGCTCCGATTGTGGAATGAATCCCTGCTGAGGTTTTCCCGAAAGATTACAGTATGGGGTTCTTCAAGGAGGTAGTGAGTAAATTTTTGAAGGGTCGTCAACGCGCGTGTAATATTTCTGATGTTGCACGCGTCCACAGGCTGCGGTACCCCTTCCACCAGGCGGGCCGTAAGCTAGTTTGCCACCATCATAATATAAAAAAAGTACCGGCGTTAGACAAGAGTGAATAGATTTGTATTAAACTAATTCGTTTTACCACCCTACGATAGATCACTACTTACTAACCAGGGGGATTGTAGTCATGTACTGGCCTAAATATTGTAAAAAAAAATACATATACATACAATCACACCTTCTTCGCTGGTTCTCCGGCGGGGAAAGGCGGAAAAAATACTGTATGTATAATACATGTTAGGTTGGATAACTGTACAGATTACCAAATATAATATTTAGTGATGCATCCCAAGGAAGTCCAATATCGGCATACCGATCTTGGATGATAAGAAATTCTTAAATCGTCGGTGCGATTAAAATTCAAAATTATTAATTTCGTGGGCGCTATGTGTCGTATCGCATTTCGTGTCGGTAGGGGGCGCTACCGGTGACCTTAACTCACCAGCGTGTGAGTACTTAAGGCGGGGGTGCACACACATATAATTTTAGGTAGGCTGTTATATCATTATACGGCTAAAAACGATTTCATCACCCGACACATCCTGTATCCCGCGGAGGCGAAAAGTGGGCCACGGATAGCCACTTTCCTCGTAGCAAGGGGAAAGAAGTGGTCTCTGTCTACCCCAATTTTTCGGTAGTATAGTGGTCAGTAACCCCGCCTATCACGTGGGTGACCGAGGTTCGATTCCTCACCTGGTTCTCACCAGGGGAAAAGGCGCGATTGTATCTATGTACGTAAAAACGATTTCTTTCAATAAGACATATTCTTTTGTATGGGAGTTATATTTAGTCTGGAATATGCGCTCTCATTAATATTATATTGACACATTTTCTAGATGAAAGAAAAAATATCCTTGAAATGAATACGCTTATTGCTTTGTGTGAAGTGAGACTTGATAGAAAATTTATCTTTTACCAAGAACGGTTACTATTCTAGTTCCAAAAGATATTTATCTGTTCTTAAGATATATTTTATTCATTTTAAAGTGGTTTTCTTTGTGTAGCATGTAACAAATTATTCAAGTAAATTATGATATTGTCCTAAGAACATCATACTCTTTAAATAAGTAGATATTGCTTGGTTTTACACATATTTTCTTAAACTTTCCAAACATTTCAGGAAAACGTGTTTTCTTGATTTCAGTACTGTCTTATTTTATTTCTTTGTCGTTTTGAATTTGTAGTAGTGTAAGGTCAGCAGATAAATAAATGGACAAATACTTTTGTATTTTTTTTAATTTTTGTATGTAAAATTAAAGTTTAAAACAAATTTTGTGAAATGCATTAAAATAGTTTTTTTTTTTTTTGTAAAATCAATCAAAAACTATCAATTCGAGTGTAGAACACGAAGAATAGAAAATTGTGAGGAAACAACTATGGTAGAATAAAAATGTTAATCGTAAGAAAACTTACTTAACTGTACAAGTTAGGGGGCACACACAGTTTCAGGGAATAGTCATGTCAGTAAATTCGGATGCAATTAGAAATTATTCAACAATCACTGAGTTACCTACTTTTTTAATAATTTGTTTAAACTTAATGTCGAAAGCATTCTCTATCAGTCTTTGTATAATGTACAGATAATAGGTACAGACTTGTTCTGATAATTACGTAAGTATGGAAACCAATGATACATTATTAAACGTATTAATCACCGTCATCGTCATACCAGCCCACAGGAGTCCAGTGCTGGACATACACCTCCTATAATGATCGCTACAACGAGCTAACCGCTTGCCTTGTACCGATTGCCCACATCATTCATCAGATCATTGTTGCACCTAGTCAGGGGCCACATGACACTACGCTTCCCAGTTCGGAGTCGCCACTTCAGCACTTTAGAATCACAACGTCCATCGGTTCTGCGAGCTATGTGCCCCGGCTACTGCCACTTCAGATTTACTATCCTTTGAGCCACATCGGCAGCTCTAGTTCTTCAACGGATTGCCTCATTACCGATCGTATTTCGAAGAGGAATTCCTATTTCCTATTTCCGTTATCTCTGAGTGACCTTGAACTTTCGTATCAGGGCTATACATACATACAATCACGCTTTTTTCCCGGTCCTCCGGCGGGGAATCGAACCTCGGTCTCCCGCGTGACCAGCAGGGATACTGACCACTATACTACCGAAGAATTGGGTTAGACAGAGACCACTTCTTTCAACTTGCTACGAGCAAAGTGAATATCCGTGGCTCACTTTTCGCCCCCGAGGAAAACGAGACGTGTCAGGTGGCGAACTATGACGCCCCCATTTTATGAGTTTCAAAAGACAGGCCTATAACCAGTGGCATATAAAGTATATTAGTTTCTTATTCTTTCAACTACGCTTCATTGTACACCATTTGAAGGTTCGACGTAAGCTGGTACTCAATATTTATAATTCCAAACTAGTTCACATAAATTACGAACATGCGCACTGACTGAAATGTTCAGTGCATTTAAATGCAATGAAACTTAAGGCATTGCAGTATTATTAACGAGAAGATATCAAGCAATTTCCTGAACTCTGCTCAGCCGGGTTGGGTTTGGTATCATATAAGTTAGATTTACCTAGCTGGACGACGTGTCCCAGGTGTACATATTCCGACACAACTTAGAGAATAGACCCCTTTAGGTCTGTTGCATGGAACAGAGTATGAATATTTACCTAGACGTAACGTGACGTACATACGATGAATACTTCCGTACCTAACATATTAATACTTATAATATATAAATATACTAATAACTTCATTTTCATAAACGTCTAAGTTAGACGTGCTTTAAAAAAAAACAATTTTTTACACATTAATAAAGTAGTTATAATCCATTCGTATCATCACAAACAAAACAAGACTCATACAAAATCTGCACGAACAGCAAGCAGTCTGTTCACTGAATAAAGGATACGTTGATAAATAAGCAATTCTAATTAGGTATTGTGTATATTTTTCTTGATTATTATTTAGAGGTAATAATGAGTTAAGCCCGACGTTCCCAAAGTTTTCTATCTCGAATACCATTTGCCATGTTTTTCTTTTGTTTAGGATAGACCCTCGGCTGAGCTGATATTGATTTCTTTGCAAATTCAACTTCGAACGTGTTTCTGACAGTTAATATAGTGCTAATCACTTGCAGTGAAATTTCTAACTGAAGTCAGAATTGACCCCTGGGAGTCAATACAGACTACTTTGAGCATCAATGAATTAAACGAACGAATCAAATGATGTTGCAAATGATGTTGCATTTGATTCGTCCGTTTAATTCATTGATGCCCAAAGTAGTCTGTATTGACCCCCAGGGGTCAATTCTGACTTCAGTTAGAAATTTCACTGCAAGTGATTAGCACTATATTAACTGTCAAAAACACATTCGAAGTTGAATTTGCAAAAAAAATCAATATTAGAATATTAGCTTAAAAACAGTCTAATTATTTGAACATACAATATTAGTATTATCCGATAAACCGTCGCGGTCTTACAAGTAAGACTGACAGGAATATACATAGATACGGTACCAAGAACGGAGATTATCATCACTATCACACAGCGAAACCGCAGACTTCAATGAGTTCTATATAAACAGTGAACAGCTTTGTTACTTGGTAAATACAAAACCTAGTCCGGTAAGTGGTGATTAGGTCTCGCAAGGCCTGCGAGACTCTTGCAGTAAGCGCAAGAGGGTATATAAGAAGAATATCAATACTAAAACCTGATCCACTGGTGGAAAACGAAGACTGGGAGAGTCTCGTCTCGGACTTGCATAGCCAACACTATAGTGTATACAATATCAATGATTTGTCCTATAAAGTCAAGAATAAATTCAAGGAGTAAACATATAAGCAAAATACAGTTACATTATAAAAGGCTGCCGCAATTCATCCTCACCCTTAAGCTCTCGACTTACATGGAGACGATAGATATCAAAGCACATGAATATTAAGAGGAAAAAATTAAAATGTTTACGATTTAGTACAGTTTATATTATACGTTGCTGGAATTCTCCAATTAATGTATACTGTTAACGACGCAGACGCCTGCCAAGCGATTATGAAAAATCTCTCCTTTCATGGAGGAGGGATATATCTAGTAGTGGAATGTTGATGATGAATAGTGAGACAGGTTCTCTCGCGATGTTTTCCTTCACCGTTTAAAGCCAATGATAATTAATTATTAATATGCACATGAGGCCTCATAACAAAGCTTAAGATCACGCGGCGAGCAATGGAAAGAGCTATCCTCGGAATTTCCCTGCGAGACAGGATTTGTAATGGGATAATACGCAGGAGAACTAGAGCGGCTGACGTGGCTTAAAGGATTGCAAAGCTGAAGCGGCAGCGGGCGGGGCACATAGCTCGCAGAACCGATGGACGTTGAGGTCTTATAGTTCTGTAGTGGCGACCCCGAACCGGAGAGCGTAATGCGGATAGACCCCCGACTAGGTGAACCGATGACCTGATGAAGGTCGCGAGCAATCGGTGGATGCAGGCGGCTCATAGCCGCTCGATGTGGCGATCGTGTGATTCGAGTGGACGTCTGTGGACTGATAAGAAGAGAAGGAGATGCACATGATTTTTAAAATTCAAAGGTGCGTTACTCTGATTCAAACCTGCAGTATAAAACTTAGCATGACTAGTCATAACACTACTTTATCACTACTTATAAGAGTCTTTACTCTTGCATTATTACATACCATAAATTTATAATAGTACAATTAGAAAGTTCACATTACTCAATAACTTAAAACAATAAGTACGTTCATTTTCCTCAATAAAATTAAACGACTGAATAATAAATGAAATTTAGTGCAGAAGTTTATACCTGAGAGCTCTTTATTGTGGAATAATGTTGTGTTTATTCAAAACCAAAGCTAATAAGGTAGCTGACTCAATTTTTTATATTTGTTTTATCAACAACTTATGTTATATACAACACAACCTGAACTGATTTATAAAATTCTATTTTATAAATCAGTTCAGTATATACGTATGTAAGTTAAAAACCATTCAATTTTGAGAGTGAGGGTAACTGTAAAGTTACGTAAAAAAGATGCAAATAGTGTTTTATGATATCACCACTATTATGGTGGTGCATTCGAGGGAGATGATGAGATGTTCCTACTTCGACCCGACTTTTCCTGATACCCATTTTTAAAATATTAATTACTACCTCATTTTAACACTAATTCCGGTACTTTTTCCACAGAAAAGTTTCTTCTTAATGGTATTTGATGTCGCGTAAAAAATAATTTAAGAAATCAAACGTAGGACACAACCCTATTCTGATATTTCAGTCAAACTTAAGGTGAAATTCCACTATTATACGGCACCGTACAGTATACAACACCAAAGGTTTATTGCGTTGGATTCACTCAAATAGACATCAGTGATTACGTGTGGAACATAATACGAGCACTATTTGAGTTGTGCGGAATAATTCCGCGCACAATTTTTGTAGAAATGCACCTTTATAAAAATACAGCGATGGAATACATCGATGGAAGAAAACGGTTTTTGCTGTAAACAGCTAAAACCCAACGTTTCACTACAACCAAAAAAACCGTCGTAAAATCTGAAGAAAACGTATTTTTTGACCAGATAAGGTAACATATATGGATATTTATGGTAAAAAGTATACATATATCTTATCTGATTAAAAACACATTTTTTTTTCTAATTTTGCGACGAGTTTTTATGGCGCTAGTAAAGTTTAATTTTAGCTGCTTACAGCACATCCGTTTTCTTTTATCGAAATATAGTCTTGTATACATACAGTACCAAGATATATACGCTAAAAAAACAAAAATATCAGTATATCTGTTTGTTCCTGGACTTTTGGCTACCGTAGAGATCTTTCAACGGATTCCCAGAAACTACTCCTGCCTCGCTGTGTGCCTTTCTTTTTTAAACTTGTGCCCCTCTGTGGTTTTTAACACTCGTGCCCCTCTGTGGCTTTTTAACACTCGTGCCCCTCTGTGTATTTTTAAACATTCGTGCCCCTCTATGGGCCTTTTCTTTTGTCCTCCTATATTTCTAAACTCACATAAGCCTCCGACTCACGTTTCATAGGTAAGTATCTTGATTTAAAGAAATTACAGATATGTAATATTATTATTTCTGCCGATACTAATACATATTTATGTATAAATCAAGATTTAGAACCTAATATCACACTCACATCGGGAAATTAACACATTCACTGCCGATTATGTGAGGATGTGTTAATAAACTCGTGACTGGGTGCGCGTAATCTTTTCTCCATACCACGCAGGCGCGGTATGACTTCTTAACGCGGACGTCGTATCATGCGCTGACTGGTCATCGGCAATAAAAGTGTTAATTCAACCCATACAACACAATTAGCACGAAGCTCACTATGTTATAATATAATATTAAAAAAAAACGTTACAACACTTCCATTTACCAAAAGACACCGAAATCACTCATTCAGTCGTCCGATAAAAAAAAGACAATCCTAACATTTCTCTCAAAAGTGTTTATACCGAAATTTCTTAATACCGGCGAGGTCCCGCGATAAATTAAAGGTCCAATATAAAGCTATGGGTCCGTGTGCCACCGATACAGATGTCCGGCGCGAGATAGCGGCGCTCAGTGAACGAACACGGATATCACATTAGTAGAGTGGCGAGTTCGAGTGCCGCGCTCCGCCGGGGAAACTGAGACGCTCCGTGGACGATTTCACATGGGACCAATCGATCAGCGCATCATTCGAGCGACATCTAGCGTGATGGACAATGAAATGACTTTGTGTACCGGCTAGTTGTGTGATGCACGGCGTTATGGTGGACACCAATTGTTTAACACTGAACCTACCATGACGGCTCAAATGACGCCTTTTAAACAGTTTGGCACAAGTTCTTGAAAATAACATTATCAATCAGCTTTTTAACTTTACTACTTTAATTTAAGAAACTAGCTTTTTCCCGCGGCTCCCCCCGCGCGAATGTCGATTTTCCGCTATATGGAAAATCCCGACACAGTCATAGATTTATATAAAAACTTTTGAATTACTTTTACTTGACCTCTCGTGCCTTGAGAGTGGCTACTAAAACAGGGCTGAAGCTGTATAATCAATTCTATGGGACCGACTTTTATGAAACATGCTGCAATATTTAAGTCGAAATACTACCTTTAAGGCTGTAAGTTTAACCAAAATCTACCCGCTGGTTTTTGCGTGAAGCCCGAACGAACAAACAAACAAACATCGACGGATTTGGTTTCAGAAGCCCTTAATTAGTCGATCGGAATAGTTTAAGTATCGTTGATTTTTGAAAATTTGACATTTAACAATTTTATAATTATATAATATAAGCTTCATAAGAAACCTCAAGATCACGCGGCGAGCAATGGAAAGATCTGTATTCGAAATTTCCCTAGGAGTTAGAATCCGCAATGAGATAATCCGCAAAAGAACTAGAATCACCGACGTAGCTCAAAGGATTGCAAAACTGAAGTGGAAGTGGGTGGGGCGGGGAACATAGCTCGCGGAGCCGATAGACGTTGGGGTCTTAAAGTGCTGGAATGGCGAACCTGAACCGGAAGCATAATGCTGGTAAGCATAAAACATAATCAGACCCCTGACTAAGTGGACGAGGGCCTGGTGAAGGTCGCGGGCAATCGGTGGGTGCAGGCGACTCATAGGTGCTCGATGTGGCGATCATTAGAGGAGGCCTATGTCCAGCAGTGGACGCCTGTGGGCTTATATGACATTGAAATAATGGTGAATATTTTTTTAATAC
Organism: Thaumetopoea pityocampa; assembly: GCA_017165845.1. Taxonomy (NCBI): domain Eukaryota; kingdom Metazoa; phylum Arthropoda; class Insecta; order Lepidoptera; family Notodontidae; genus Thaumetopoea; species Thaumetopoea pityocampa. Next base: position 54,280 of record WUAW01012133.1, on the reverse strand, counting down.
CATTTATATTATATTAACATAAACAATTCTCTTTTGAACTTCCATTTGCATCGAACCAATAAATTGAAACAAGCAATGTGTTTCTAAAACTATATGAGCGTGAAATTTTTAATAAAAGCAGTCGATCGCGACTGATTGATCGTAAACATTACAATAATGTTACCATAATGTTAACGTCGCGCCACAATCAAATGTTAATCTAGAGAACATTTACAATTGCGCCCATTAACTTGCTCGTATTACGGGTATATACAAATCCAAAGTTGAGTAGGATTAACTTAACTTATAGCTAAATAATATTAACCCATAATGACGTTAATAATAATGTCAACAGCTATGGCTCGAAGTGTGGCAGGAGCGGCAGTATCGGAAAAGAGAAGATCTGCCGACCAGACACAGTGGAGTGTTATGTGTTACGAGACCTGCCACCGCTCCAGCGGTTGATATCGGCACGTTGTATATACGCTAAGTCGCTATCAAAATTCCATTAGCGTGATTCAGATTTCTAATGTCGTCATTCTTTTCGAGCTGCGCCATCTCTTTAGAATTCGTGATAACTATATAGTGAAGTAGGTCACCACATCACTCTCCCCTTTAGACTGGAGGTTGATAGTTTTTGTAGTCTTAAATCCACGTTGAACTCGAAGTAAATTTGAAAGTGACGGGATGTGCGTACTAGTCTACGGCGAATCCTAAGGCGCTGATGCTCTAAGTCTACAATGAGTTCAGACTGAGCAAGTTGCGTTGACTGTTAGTGGCGGAGTCAAAGTGTGCAGAGACCGCCTCGCCGGATGAGAGACCGCGGTTGTCCGGACGTCTGCTACGATGAACTGTTGGTTCGCTGAATCAGTTCAGTGTCGTACTAAAAAATCAGGTAACACTTATATAAAGGCTGCATATGGTCCTGACGAGGCTGACGTCTGGCTTGCTGTGGACTGCTGTTCTGGCTTGCTATATGTGAAGTTAACAATGTTGATGGCGGTAACACGCTGTATAACTTTTCGGAAGTCTGCTTGATGTTTAATGCAACATGTTCAACCAGTTATATCGTATGAATGACTAATCATGTCGTTAGCGAAGACGTGTATGTTTACGTCGGAACGTCACCAGTTATAGGTGCAGTGTGGCAGGAGTGGCAGTAACCGATGAGGGAATATCTTCCGATCAGATCGATGTTACCTCTGGCGGGACCTGCCACTGCCCCGATGGTTGACCTCGGACATTATATATACGCTAAGTCGCTATCAAACTTCACTGGCGTGATGCAGACTTCTAATGTCGACATTTAAAAAAATCTATTCAGATCGACTAATTAAGTGCTTCTGAAACCAAATCCGTCGATGTATATTTGTTTGATTGGACTTAAAGCCAGTAGGTAGATTGTTATCAAACTATTACAGTCTAAAAGGTACTACGTCGACTTAAATACCTACTCCAGCATGGTTCATCAAAATCGGTCCAATAGAATTGAAGACACATGTTGATGCCTGTTTCATTAGCCGCCGTTAAGAGGTACGAGAGGTCAAGTAAAAGTGGTTCTAAGGCTTTTTATATAAATCTATCATTGTTTCGGGATTTCCTGTGTCCGACATTCACGCGGGCAGAGCTGCATGCAAAAGCTAGTATAATTATACAATACTCGTGGATTTGAATAATTATATACTGTTTTATTTATAGAATAACCATATGATAATTTATATTACCGCCATTCAGTATGGCAAGACAAAAAAAATTACTTCATCAACAAAAGGTTAAGAACCACTGATTATAACACTTATGGTTCATTTCCGCAATCTCGGGCGCAATAAAATCTCAATCAGGAACTGCAATGCATTTACGTTAGAATTTAAAAAGTGTCGCAACCTTGAATATTTTATGGGAACAAACAGGTGTTCGCACAAAAAAAAAAATATTAATGAAATTTACTGCCCATCAAAATAGTCATCATACCCACGTAACCGGAAAAGACTTTTTTTGGATAAAAAGTCGTAAACGGTAATTATACAAGTATTATTAATTAAAATTACATTGACGAAAAAATATTCTACAAGTTCAAATTAAATCTACAAATGATATTTAAAAATTTAACGCAGCACAAACACAATCGAGCCGTACGAGAAAAAAATAATCATTAAAAGTTCAAACTCATTCAACGTACAAAGAAATAAAGCCTTCGTGACGCCATTATCTTTTATCACGAATTAAAAAGAGAAATAAAGTGACCTCCGAACGGCTTTTTGTTTCGAAATAAAATAAAAATGGAATAACATTTTTTATTACACTACCGTCGGTGAAGGAACGCGGCCACCCTATCGGCGTGATCGGGTGGACGCTCCTCCGATGCTTTTATATAAAAAAAAGAGAAAAAAAATACTCACATATTTTGGCGGGAAATAAATCACGAGCCGTAGACGCGGCTATACAAAATTTATGGCGGTTAGCGCGATACACTCGGTAGAAAAGTAAAGACAAAAGGTGAAAAAAGAGCCGCGATTACGTGTTCGATATATTGTGAAGGTTCCGTACGTTGGGTACATATAGAATAACGCATCTAATAACACTGGCCCCACTGACAATAATATATTCGGGGGCATAACTGCACCGAACGATCTTAAAGGGTATCTTTTATCTAAAGCAAGTGAACCTCGTATAATATTTAAAATGTATCATCAGCCGTACGAAATTCTGATTAAAACTAATACGTGTAAAAGCTGAGTTACTTCTAATTCATGTACGGTCTACATTGTAGACACCAGTGTATTAAACGGAGAAGGAAAACTTCGCGTGGAATCATGCATACTCCTCGCGTGGGTGCATGAAGTCTACAAATCCGCACTAGACCAGCGTGTTAGACCACGGCCTAATCCCGCTCCTGATCAGGGGAGGTCCGTGCCCCTGTAGTAGGGACGAATATGTCCTGGGGATTATGTAAAATCTGGTAAAACAATTTTTATCATATTGACTTAAAAGACCATTTTTAAAATATTACTAATATTATAGCACTATATTAATATTTATATGGAAAATTTTGTTCAAATATTAGCATGCAGGTATACTTATCCAGTTATAGGTGAATACTTCTTATAAAAACTATTACATATGTTTAAAAAGCAGCCAAATATTCCTGCCCAATACGCCACAATTGGAAATTTGTTCTATAGTTCTGCAAAGGCATATTTACATTAGAATTTAAACAGTAAGTTAACCTGTCTCGAATCTATATAGATGACGAAGATATATGGAATGGCAATAGTCACCATCAGATTGGCTGAACACTCGTTTATTCTCACACATGCATGACTTAAAATAGAAGAGTTCCAGATACATCACATCCACTTTTGGTCAATTATACATACAAAGATTCAAATTATGGTACGAGCACCCATAAGCATTTTCTCGTAAGACCTACATCGTGGCACATCATCATGGCATTATCGTTATATTAGCTCACAAATTTCCACTAATCAGTACCACATTGAACGACAATGAGACATCTACATCCACTACCCCTGACCATAACTAGGTTATCTAACCCACACCTTGCCTTTTGGTTCTATGTTGCCACTACAATACTTTAGGGCCAAAATGGCCCAAACTCCTGCAGATAGATAGATAGATAGATCTCTTGTGAATTTCCCGATTACAATTCTATCACGAAGGGAACCGCCAAACAAAGATCATTCTATTGCTTGTTGGATGAGCTAATACTTTCTTATAAGGAAATCGTAGGTCATCACTGGCAACACACATCGATTAAACACCCTGTTCTAAAACTTCTTATCATCAAGCGACGATCTGCGTTCTGGGTTGCCCCTCTTTTCTATGAAAAGTTTCATAATTCATTTTTGCTGAAAGGTTTTTAGCCTAAAATAGGGTTAACTCTTTTAGGTTACCGACTCAGATTGAATTATTCTTGATATTTATATTAAAGCTCGCGTGCTCTAATAGGGCTATTTCTTATGTTTGATTTCTTACATTATTTTATACGTGACATACCATTAAAAAGAAACCTTTCTGTGTGAACAGTATCGGAATCAGTGATAAAATGAGGTTGTAATTATTATAATATTTTAAAAATGGGCATAAGGAAGAGCGCAAGCGTAGTGCGAACATCTCGCTATTTTTCTCGCGTGCCCGCATCGTAATGACCATGACGTCATAAAACAGTATGTGTATCCTTCTTTGTAAATTGACGATTAACCCACTGCCGAATTTGAAAGGTTTTTAGATTACTGATTATTGAACCGATTTATAAAATTCTTTCTATTTTAGATTGTATCTATACTATTATAAAATTGTAAAATGTAATTTTCAAAAATCAAAAATAGTTATAAACAAACTGCTCAGATCGTCTAATTAAGAGCTTCTGAAATTAATTCTGTCGATGTTTGTTGGTTTGTTCGGACTTCACGAAAGAAAAAGCAGATGGATTTTAGTAAAACTATTCCGACTGAAATACGGAAGCATGTTCCATCAGAATCGGTTCAGTGGAATTAAAGATACAGCTTGATCCCTGTTTCAGTGGCCTCAGTTAAGATACGAAAGGTCAAGTAAAAGTGGTTCTTAGGATTTGTATATAAATCTATTATTGTGTCTGGATTTCCCATGTAGCAGAAAACCGACATTCACGCGGGCGGAGCATAAGTTGTACAACATAGGTTGTTGATAAAACTAATATAAAAAATTGAGTGTGACTACCCGATAGCTGATGGTGGCGCGGTACCCTGGTAACGTTGGTGCGACCACGTGATGACGGCAGATGGGACGGCTTCATTACGACTCACAATTTACATCGCTCCCGTTATTGTAGTAGGAAGCGTTCGTTTTTTTCTTTCGTATCTCTGTCCGCCCGTTAACGCTTAATTTATGGCCACAACGTTCGGAAATTTAAGGGAAGATCGACACTCATTGGGAAACTAATGATATAACGAATTTATCTGTGATGCGTTTCACTTTTTGGTGTGAACATTTTTCGTTATCACGCCGAGCGCCGGTTCGAGGTCGAGTCTTGCGAACCATTTACAGGCAGTTGTTAATAACTTAACAGCAATGATTCCGTGTGAACTAGACAACGCCAGTACAGCGCTACGACGCATTTGACTGACTTCACAACGCAATGTAAAGATATTCGTTAGTGTTCGTATGGCATTATCCTCGTATACTGTTAACTTTTTTTTACACTATTATCTGATTACTGGACTATATCAACATCAGGTTGGCTAATCTATACTGGACTATATCAACATCAGGTTGGCTAATCTATACTGGACTATATCAACGTTAGGTTGGCTAATCTATACTGGACTATATCAACGTCAGGTTGGCTAATCTATACTGGACTATATCAACGTCAGGTTGGCTAATCTATACCGGAATATATCAACATCAGGTTGGCTAATCTATACTGGACTATATCAACATCAGGTTGGCTAATCTATACTGGACTATATCAACGTCAGGTTGACTAATCTATATAAACTTGTTAAATGTCAAATTTTCAAAAATCAAAGTTATTTAAAGACAAACTACTCAGATCGACTAATTAAGGGCTTTTGAAACTAAATCCATCGATGTTTGTTTGTTTGTATATTCGGGCTTCACACAAAAATCAGCAGGTAGATTTTGGTCAAACTGTTACAGACTTAAAGGTACTATTCCGACTTAAATACTGCAGCATGTTTCATCAAAACCGATCCGGTAGAATTGAAGATATAGCTTGTTTCCTGTTTTAGTAGACGCCGTTATGATACGAGAGCTGAAGTAAAAGTTGTTTTTAGAAAAATCGACATTCACGCGGGCGGAACTGCGGGTAAAAGCTAGTGTTTAATAAGATCATATGTAAATGACTTTAAGATCAAAATCTCTGGTGTCAGCATTCAATTCCCTCCAACATAAATAAAATCAAAGCTATTCAAACGCTACTAGTGTCGTGTGGGAGTGTCGTCCTTTAACCGCCGCCTCCGAGCCACCGACACCGGTTCGATGCCGGTTACCTATAGGTATATGTGACTGTTTCGAATTCAATATCAGCCAAACGGCTTGGCTGATTGCGTGAGGCCTCATATAGTACCCGAGAAAACGTGCAACTGTTTTATTTAATTCGTAAAAATATTCTGTAATCAAGTGTTTGTATCTCCTTGACAAAGAGTATTTAATTTTTTTTTTAGAATACATTTCACATGCAAAGGGATAAGTTATTTTATTTGTTAAACTTTTGTGGCGAAAAATTATGAGACCATAAAAATTATAAACTATTGAATGACACATTCTAATTGAGTAATTATTAACAGGAAAGGCTAGTAGTTGCAAAGCTGATGTTTGAACGAAACGTATTATTGCAGGGATTTTGAAGAGGTTTAACAGTCAGAACCCGCTCCAGAGTAATGCCAGCTGGAATAAAACAAAAAATTCTGGATAAATAGGGGTACCTACTAAAACGGCGAAAACAAAAATTACATATAACAAAAAGTGTGAAGAATGGAACAACTGTCAAAAATACCGCAATACGTTAAGACCAAGGTATCTAATTGATACGTATTGCCAATGATGACCTACTCCTCCAAGATATGGTCACTGACAATGGATCTCAAAAATATGTAAGACTACCCAGTACTGGAGATAGCTACGCTCGAAAAGATAAAATTCAAAATGAAAAAAATCATTAGTAGAACTATAATCAACGACATTGCTCAAATATTTGCAAAGTTAAGCTCATAGAGACTTTGAGGCCCTAAAGAACCGGAATGATTACCCTAAACCTGAAGTCATGGTATACGTGGGTCAGGTCCTGATAAGAGACATCGGCGATCAGTAAAGGAGACATATGATGAAAAACAAACAGGCACACACATCCATTTTCACCTACATACATATATACATAAACTCTGAAACAATACACGTCTTTACTGAACAGTCATGTAAAAATAGAACAACTCCACGCCCTATACATCTGAAAATGAGCCCCTAAAATTGCAAGCAAATATAAAAGCGCGTCCCTACCAACACAAATCTACTATTCCTTATTTAGTTTACAAAACACAATTCTCTAGAGCATTATCAGTGCATCAGTGGCGTTCCCAGCGAGCAGTCGCCTCTATCTGATGGCGTGGGGTTATCCTTGTGTCACCCGGCGCGACTTGCACGTGATTAAGGCCAGGGAGTAAGCACGTAGGCTACGTGATGCCGGTGACAGCTCATGTCAGATGGGACGCTCATTGTCTATGGTTTCAGCCATTTTGTAATAGATATGAAAAAACAGTCTTTTGTTTTCATGTATTACGTTCCAATATTAATTTACATATGTTTAAACATTATTTGAAAAATAGTCCAAAAATACGATCCCAAAGTGCGGATGTACTTTACAAAAATATCAATTATATTTTTTTTAAAAAGCGGTCCTTTGAAACATTGTCTAGGGTAGTATTGGTACATGATTTACTCGGAAGTCTTAGATCTCTCTTGATCGTAATTCTCACTTTCCACTTTACGAGAGATGCTGTCAACACTGTGCTATCTTTTGATGTTAGTTTATCAATCGTCTCCTCCACTATGTCACAATATGTTACCAAAAGATTAAAGTCAAAACGTTTGATTCAGACGATAAACTAAAACAATTACCCATTTGCAATTGTGGAAACTCCCACGAGACATTAATCTTTTGTATGCCAAATGATTCAAAGTTTTTGTGAATTAATTGTAAGAAATATTGTAAGAAATATTGTAAGAAATATTAATGATAATATTTCTTGCCATTAATATTTCTTGAATATACTATCATTGCCATTAATATTTCTTTAATACGCATTGAATAATAGTTGGTAATTAACAAATAAATTCTCTTTATGCAAAATGGTAATCGATATAATTAAAAAATAAAAGTATATTTATGTAAATATAAATAAAATTCAAAAAAGTTCATCGTTCTATTGAATTGTTTTTAGATAAATTTGGACAGTCTCCATGAAGATATTTACTCGTAATAATATAATTCTTCAAAAAGTATTCGATTTTTGAATCATGTTAATATATACCTACTCTAAATTTTGTTTTAACTTTTGTAAGCGGCAAGGATAATTTTTAATATGAATAATTATTATAATTATTAATTCGTATATTATTTATGTTTTTCTTAAATGCGATCATAATAAGACGTGGACATATTAACATACATATTACGACAGTCATATTATGAATGTTAATTAAATGAACGCTCATTGTATTTCTATCGTAAGTGAAAAATTTTGTCATTCGCTTCTCGTGAACGTCAAGGACAGAATGTAACCAACTCTAATATCGAAAGATCTAACTTCATAAACTGAATGTAAATTCATAAAACATTACAAAAGTTGACGTACCTACCCACAACACAAAACGTACAGACATACGTTCAAGAAAATTCTTGTTCGTAATTTTAAGCAATGGATACATATTATGAGACGTGGGTTACCGTAGTTAGCCTGCACGTACGGGCGTGGGACTCCAAACGTACATTTCACAGTATTACGCAAACCCACGTTCCATCATAATTGATATAGCCGCTGGACCAGACTGCTCAGAAACTCGAAAAAACCAACCGGCACAGGAAAATGGCCGAACGTACAAAAAGGCAGTCTGACCAAAGCTGGCTGCGAGCGGCAGACGTGGAGATTAAACTATTCAATACGTCTCGCATAATTTATTGGCCCTATGTATAGAGTAATCGCTTAATCTTCAGAACAGGTGCTATACGTACTTATTAGGCAAATGGCATATAGTGCCATTAGTCCGTGGCGATAAATTAAAAAGCTAGCTTTTTTTGACTGGCAACATTTTCCCCGCGTTCTCCTCTCTTCGATTGGCCGCCATTTTGCACAAAACCTGAGGTATTTTGCACATGTCCAGGATCGATTCGTACGAATGAAATGAATTATGTGTGATGATAATTTATCATCGACCTATTATTATGTGTAGGTTTAGTTTTATTAGCAAACATTTACTACATAATAGAGAGCTTTATCAATACTTATGTACATTGTATTCCTGAATTGTTTTCCCTGTCTGTTTGTCTCTCAATACGTGCTTCATGAGCTTACATCTTTTATTTTATTGAGTAATTTATTTACATTAAAATCTATACGTAACGCATCGGTTTTCACTTAAGTTGTATTTCATAAATTTGTTATATAACTAGCTTTTGCCCGCGGCTCCGCCCGCATGAATGTCGGTTTTCCGCTACTTGAGAAATCTCGACAGTCATAAATTTATATAAAAAACCTTACAACCACTTTTACTTGACAACAACAATAATAGATATATATAAAAAATCATAGACTACTTTTACTTGAGCCCTCGTTTCTTAACGCTTGCTAATAAAACAGGGATCAAGCTGTATCTTCAATTCTACTTGACCGATTTTGATGAAATATGCTGCAGTATTTAAGTCGGAATAGCACCTTGACATTTTGACTACCCACTGGTTTTTACGTGAAGCTCGAACAAACAAACAAACATCGACGGATTTGGTTTCAGAAGCCCTTAATTATTTGATCTGAGTAGTTTTTTTTTAATATCTTTGATTTAAAACATTTGACATTTAACAATTTTATAATAGTATAATAAATGGACATAATAAGTATTTTCTAATCCGACACGACCATATCACTCATTCAATAGAATAATGAGGTAATTGTAAAAAGGTTAAAATTGTATTTTGTGTTTAATTTGGATGATTTGTGGTTTAATATGGTTTTTTTTCGAGAATGCTCAAATTATTAATTTCTATAAATAAATTATGAAAAATCATGATAATTGATATGATTTACAAAATGGATATAATCCAATTTTAAACNTTTCTACTGATAAATTGCAAAAATGTAATTACGTCATTGTTCTATTGGATGAGCGATATATTGACTTAAATATAAAAACGCCTAATAAATGCGCCTAAATAATAACTATCTACTTATGTACAGCTATGTACTCCTTGTCCCCGGAGCCATATTTGAGAATAATAAAAAATAACAGGCATGCCCCCATCCGTCGCAAGATTAATGTCCCTGAACCGGGAATCGAACCTCGAATTACGGTGTCGAATTATGTAGGGTGGCGGGAGCACCCCAATGCAACCAGCATTAAATTGGTGGTAAAACACAACAATACCATTGATATTATCCTAACTAATATTATGAACGCGAATGTAAGTTTGTTTGTTATACTTTCACACATTAACTACTCAACGGATCACTGTGAAATTGTACATTGGCAGGGGTACATAAAAGAACATAGGGTATAAAATTATCCCGAAAAAAAAACTGTTCTATGGGATAGAAAAAAATGCTTTTTCGACGGTCTTTAACGTGTATGGACGTCAAAGCGAGCGTAGCCGCGGTTAAAAGCTAATATACTATAAGTTAGAAAAGTTTAATTTGTTTCTGGAATTGATAACCATGAGTGGAAGTATCGGAAGAGCGGGTCCAATTAAATCCTAATTTGATTAAATTAATAACTTGTTTCAAATAGTTTAGGTAGTACGTACTTAGCTCCCTTAACAGACGGGTGTGATGATGAGAAGAGGTTTCAGAATCCAAACATATTGCAAGCTGTAGCTTCTGCGTACCTACTCTTTTCAATAAATACTCAAAAAAGCGAAAAACCTTAAAATGTGTTGCTCATGCGCCCTAGGCTTCTCGAGGTACTGATGTGTAGGTGAATGCAATTTTAAAGTTGCCTTCTAATAAATACTCAAAAAAGCGAAGAACCTTAAAATGTATTGCTCATGAGTCCTAGGCTTCTCGAGGTACTGATGTGTAGGTGAATGCAATTTTAAAGATGCCTTCTAATAAATACTCAAAA
>WUAW01012133.1:22632-42496 GCA_017165845.1 Thaumetopoea pityocampa | reverse complement strand
CGCTATTCGATTGTTTTGAAATTTGACAGTAAGATATTAATACAGAGGTACAGAAGGTATGGGCATCAAGACATACATACATATATAATACTATCATCATCAGCCTATAGTCCACTGTCCACTGCTGGATATGTGTCTCCTCCTAATTGCCATAATCTCCACGCTTGGCAGGCGTCTTGGAGATCACAGTACATTTGACTGAATGACAGGATAACACTGCTGCCCATCATCCCAGTACATCCCTTAGTCAGACAGCATTCTTCTTGAGAATGGTGGCTGGATGAGATGGAGTGATTTGACGCTATTATCACACCGGCGTCATACTGCCTACATGCTGAGTCATAATTAATATAACAAAGCTTCGGATTGTATTCTTGTTACGTATAGAAATAACGAATCTGAAAAAATCCTCGCGTATTTGATTTCGAGATAGTGTAATTATACCTGCTATCTCTGTGTTGCTTGGGAAGCTTTTTTTGTTTTTTAACTGTTTTTTCTCTTCGTATGACTTTAATATAACAGGAATCCAATGAGAAAATAACGTTATCTTTCGGTATTTCTTTGATGTATCGACGGGAAATTTATATACACCGCGCGTTGTACATTTATATACACCGCGCGTTGTAAACATTCTGATGTGGGTTCTGTACTTCTTCAATTGGCATCGGGTTTTTCGGACACCCGTCGGAAGAATATTGCACTGGGTCCACGGCACCATAAGTGCATCGTAACCATAGCAAGGTGATGATACACGGTGTTAATCTCTAAGATAGGGTCACCAGTTATAAGATCAAAGTGTGGAAAGACTGGCAGTTTCGAAAAAGAGAACATATTCCGGCCAGATGGATTAGGTTGGCGAGGTCAACCACCACCCCAACTGTTAATATCGGAATGTTGTATATATGTTATGTTACCATTAATTTTCATCAGTGTGATTCAGCTTTCTATGATAATGTCAACATTCATGAGTTGCGCCATCTATCGATAATGTGTGGTACTATTATGTAGCGAAGTGGGTAGCTACAGTAATCCTTTAATTTATTCAGTTATTACGTTCAATTTAATATCAAAAAACGTTTCTGTGATATATATTATATATATTTGAGAGTGCAGTATAACGTAAACTGTTCACATAACTGCATTATCAACCAAATACTGTGCATTTGGTTCACAATGCAGTTATGTGAACTCCGAATTTCATAGTGCAAGTCGTTGACGGTACATCATTGGCTTCTCACGTCCGTCGGCAATAAAAACAGCGATTGTCTGAAAAACTTTCATATATGCATAACAATGGGGTCAGCGAGGTCGCATTGGCACATGACACGATTAACTTAGGGTTACCGCTAAACACGGATTTGACCGGACAAAGACAGCACGAGATACTCACGTGATACATTTGTTTACTTATGAGTTAACAAGAAATTAGATAGAAAAAAATATTTATCGGGTTCGAATCCTGGTAGGGACAAACTTCGTGTGACGTGACAAATATTTGTTTACACCCGAGTCCGTATTTATCTATTTTTCTTCGATTATTCGGCTGTTCCTTTGGGTTTCCCCTAATTGTATTTTTTCATAAACCACCTCTGTATCGAGACAAAAAAACAAAAAAAAGGAATTTTATTCAAAGTAGTCGAGACTATCTATATAAGTATATATACATATATCGTTTTCTAGTGCCCAAGATACAGGGAATCCTAGTTTGGTACTATATCAATGTGTGTTAATATGTCCAGAATATTATTATTATCATATATATACATATATAATTACTTGTCCTGACTAACTGACTGATTCATCAACGCAGAGCTTAAACCGCTGGGGCTACGAACTTGAAATTTTGGCAGTAGATAGATGCCTTTTATGTTGTAAGCATTCAGTAAGAAAGTAGTTTTGGAAATTTCACCCCTAATAATTATTTTGTTTGTACAAAACACGTAAAAACTCATTCGCACACTCACATATTCGTACATACATGCATATACCCTAAAAACATAACACTCATTTTTGGCTTATAATTAAATATGGTTTATTTCTGTACTCTATTATTTCTATTATCGCTTTAACTAGACTTTAAATGTCCGAATTACTTAATGGTTTATGGCGGACCTACTTAACTTTTTTTAATTCGAGGTTAACACGGCGATATCACGCAAGTAGACAATATATATGAAAAATAAGCTAAATACCAAACACTTCAATACGGTATACGTTAAGTTGCATTCGTAACAATGCATTAGTAGGCTCACGCTATCCCTAGTATATATTTTAATCGGAATATACTGTTGTGTATGTATCAAGTGACATTTTTTTTTAATACAGAAAATATACTATTATCACCATTGTGTATGGGAACATAATCTTACTTTTACGTCTGATAATTGTAAAAGTTATATAAATATTTTGATCACGGGCCCAGCAGCATTAAGCTGAGCTAGTAGTCCTATTAAAATTTGCTCATAAGTATTTATTGTTCACAAATTTTTAAGCACAGAGTCGTGTAAATCGAGTGAATGTTTCTTTGTTTCCTTCCTTATTTCTTTCTATCTTTTTCTTTCAAATGGAACTAAAGAGAGACAGCAAAGATCAATGGTTCATAGTTAGATCAATTACGGCAATATTCTCATAATTATAATATTTCTGCCATAATATATATAGTTATAGGACCCGGGTGACGAGAATCACCCGTCTCTTATATAGTCCATACCAAGAAAGTCGGGTACGTGTTACGTAGATTTCCATCAGTTTGCGTCAAATATTATTTTATACTAGCTATTGCCCGCGACTTCACTCGCGTGTATGTCGGTTTTCCGATACATAGAAAATCTGGAAACAATCCTAAATTTATATAAAAAACCATAGAACCACTTTTACTTAAGCTCTCGTACCTTAACGGCGCGGCGGCGGCTACTAAAACGAGGATCAAGCTGTAACTTCAATTCTACTGTACCGATTTTGATGAAACATGCTGCAGTTAAGACGGACTAGCACCTTTAAGACTGTAACTGTTTGACCAAAATCTACCCGCTAGTATTTGCGTGAATCTCGAACAACAAATAAACAAACAAACATCGACGGATTTGGTTTCAGAAGCCCTTAATTAGTCAACATTTAAAAATTTTATAATACTATAATAGATGCCTAAGAACCACTTTTATTTGAGCTTCCATACCTTAACGTCAGCTATTAAAACAGGAATCAAGCTGTGTCTTCAATTCTACTGAACCGATTTTGATGTAATAATTTAAGTCGGAGTAACACCTTTAAGACTGTAACCGTTTGAGCACAATCTACCCGCTAGTTTTAGCGTGAAGCTCAAACAAACAAACATCGACGGATTTGGTTTCAGAAACCCTTAATTAGTCGACCTGAGTAATTTTTTTTTAATATCTTTGATTTACAAAATTTAATATTTAAGAATTTTATAATAGTATAAATAAAAGGTTCAACGATATTCAACGAAATTCAATAGATAAAAGACACGTTCTTTGTTTCATAAAGTCGTATAGAGCGCTTACTGTGCAAGGGTGAGCGAGCTTGAAGTTCGCCCAGAGGATTTCTTTAAAGAGCAAAACCCCAGAGCGAAACAACGTAAAATAATTGATTCCGAACCCCCTCGCATGTCCACACTTATATACCTCCCTTATATATTAGATTGGGAGTACTTAATCTTTTAGCCTGTCCGGCAAATAGACTTAAGTATACGGGTAAGCGACCCCGGCCCCCCGAGCTACTACTGGCTCTTCCTACTCCTTCCGAGATAATAGTATCTTATATCCTATAGTCCTTTTCCCAAATTCCATATTCCTTGCACTTTTTCCTTTTCGTGGGAATGTAGTGAGGAACTTTAACAGTTTTGAACCTTATAAAAATGGCGACGTCGTGGTTCGCCAAACGACGCCTCTTGTTACACACGGAGGTAAAAGGTGTGCTAAATTTTGTTCGTAGCAAATGGAAAGAAGTAGTCTCTGCCTACCCCAATTATTCGGTGGTATAGTGGTCAGCATCCCTCCTGTCATATGGGAGACTGAGGTTCAATTCCCCGCCGGACAATCACGAGAAAAGGCGTATATGTATGTCTATTTTTTTGCATTTATAACATAGGTACATTTTCGTTTTAGCATCTAAGTCTCATTAATGAAAAAATTATGTCAAATTATTATTATCATTATCTATTTGCCACATTATGTCTAGTTTTAAATATTTTCTAATAAAACACTTGTAAAATATACAACCGTATGCTGCTATAATAAAATTAAGAAAAAAAAACGTTAAACGGAGTTTTAATGCAATATGAACTTATTCAACCATGTAAATGCGTAATTTCACTAGACTAGCCTAACAGTCGCCTTTGATCTATAAACACAATTAAAAATTAACTCTATCACCAAGAATATAAGGTACAGTATAGCTTAAACGTTTCAATGGAATAAATCGTTTTTAATTAAAACATCGAAGTAATTATAATTATGGTGTTAAAAAGTAATGTAAAAAGGTGTAGTTACCATGTGTTGAGAATTTTTACTACACTTTAATGAACAGGACGAGTGGAGTAAGTACCGCATTTTTACAAAAGATAAAAATATATCTAGACATGCGTCAGTACAGCTCAATTTGCAAAAGTAATTGAGGTTTATATATTTACGGTAAGATAATGAAATTGACTATTGACGCAATAAAGGGACTTCCACTACAAGCAAACTAGTTTCCTCACCGAATCTATATTTATTATGAAATCAGAATAAAAATTTTACTATTTATTTGAAAGCTTAGCTCTGTGAATTTCTTTCAGCTGTTTTATTGTGTGATTGAAATTTGTTTTGTTTATGGTGGGCAACGAATTCGAGTTCTACTGGATTCTTCCAGATAAGTATGAAATTAAGATATATGTTCAATTTACTCTTGCCGCAATGAGGTAACTTCCACTGCAACCAAAGTAATTTCTTCACCGACTCTAATTTATTATGAAATTAGGATTAAATTTTTATGAATTATTAAATATTTGGAAGCATAGTTCTCCGAGCATCTTTCATCTGTTTCGTTATATGAACGAAATGTTTTATTGCTGATGTGTGATGAATTCAAGTTCTACTGGAAGAAGATATTATGGTTTATATGGGGTGTAATCATCGTGACGTTTTGTTGTTGCCGAGGCTTTATAGAGTGCATTTTTACACGTTTAAATGAACTTAAAATGATATTTTTTGAATTTGGAAACTGATACAGACTATTCCAAACTAACTTAATAACAAACAAGACTGTCAATTTGAAAAATGATTGTCGTTTAATAAAAATTTCAAAAAAAAATGGCAATATTAATTAGGTTCACTGTTATCAAATTTAATATTTGTTTTTGTTGTTTAACACTTCATGTTTACAGCCATATACACGCCATTTACACTGTGTTTAACTATTTTGAAAGTGTTACTGATGTGAGTGACAGATTTCTAACGCAAAACTTTAATTAAAGTATTGATTTTAAAGATTTCCTTTGTATAATCATAATTATGTAAGCAACGCGATAAATCAGAGTTACACACAACGAGTAATCTATTGTTTATTCACATAATTTATTACATGATTGAAATGCAGTTCTTTTTCTCGAACGTTCGTCCGGCGCACGCAACGTCCTAATTTCAACGTTTGAGAAATAATTCCCGTCACATCGTTTCGATCGAACGTCGGCCTCAAGATAAAAAGACTGGTTTCTGTATCTCGAAACGAAAAAGAAAATAATTCAAAAACAAATACACGGGAAGTGGCCGCCGATAATCTGGCCGGAGTAAGTGCGGTTTTGACTTTAATGTGTTAATAAAATTGTAAGCGTTTTGTCGGCAAAACGACGGCCCCATGTTGATATAACACGAACAAAACGGCAGTGCGCACAGACGCGCACTGGACGATATTCAAATCGTTTTTTGACATGTCTTTTAAAAAAATTCGTGGCATGAATTCGCTGGGCTTTAGTTGGAAACTCACCTAGGTTTGCAGACATGATCTCTTGGTCTTTGGGCTTCTTTTTTCTCGGTCTCCCTTTCTGTCGCGGTGGTGGCGCCGTTGCACCGTTGAAGAAGGGTCCCTTAGGAACGTCGGGGTCAACCCGCGCGAATTCCGGGGACGGGTAGGGGGGGTAGTGAGGTCCAGCAGGAGGGCCCGTGTAAGGCCCCGCGCACATGTGCGGAGGCCCTGGTACTGACATGTGAGGCCCGTACTCCGGCATAGTTTCATAATGCAGCCTGTGAACATTATAAATTACATTAGACCATCAACCCTGTAATCTTGGTATCCACATATAGACAAAATTCTAAGACACTCAATGAAATGTCTAACTCCGGAACATCTTAACAGAAGCAAGCCTGCCCTTCGTGGTATAAATTGATTTCTTGAATATAATTTATTTAGAGTACCCCATATTTTTCCAAATTTATAAAGGACTCAACGAGTTATTTTAATGACAAGAGCATGTAAATTTCTCTCATCGCTACAAGTTTTATCATCATCTAAAATACGAACAATGTAATGCTTATGGTAATATGTATTTTTGCTACAGGATTAAATATCTCGTACCTAAAATAGGTGACACCATAAGTTATAATAATTTTTTAAGGCATAAAGCATTTTATTAGATTGTTTCTGCAAATTATTTGAATCCAACTTTCGTCAATTCGAAAAACAAAATTAAGAAATTAGATTTTTAACCGTCCGCTATACTCAATTTCAGTTTTATTACTAAGTTCATCTAGTACACAGGTTCCCAGACTTTTTTTTTCATAGACCACTTTCAAAATTTAGCTGGTTCCGGTGGACCCCCTGCAGCTANACTCAAAACTCGACAAAAAATGTGAAAATTAGATCTAACTATGGAAATTTGCGTACGCCGATGTAGACCCCCATCGAGTCTCCCGTGGACCCCTGGAGTCCACCTGGCCCATTTTGGGAACTAAGGATTTAGTAGCTAATTTGCGAACTGTTATTGATCATCAACGCATGTCAAGTGTTTGTTCCTGGTCCCCACGTCCATCGTCCTTAGTATTTTTTTTATTATTTCATTCCAGTAACCGTCGTCATCATCATCAACCTGTCTATTATCGTATTAGGCGGCACGGGCACGGGCACGCCACTATATAGTCCACCACGGTGGCCTAACGCGGCTTGATAGACTTCACAGGCCGTCGCTCACAATGTTTCCCTTCACCATTTGGAACGAGTGATTAATTTTCCCCGCGACACAGGAATTAATCCTAATGCGGGAGGTGTCTTTTAAAAGAAAAAAAAATATTAAATTATTAATACGCACATGATTTCGAAAAGTCAGAAGTGAGTACCTTAGATTCAAACTCGAAATCTAAGTCTTGACGCATGGTTATATACTAAGCCAGGGATGTCGAACCTTTGTGGATCAAAGTACCATTTTTTCTATAGTAATCTATTAATTTCAAAAATCAATGATATTTAATAACAAACTGCTCAGATCAACTAATTAAGGGCTTCTGAAACCGAATCTGTCGATATTTGATTGTTTGTTCGGGCTTCACGCAAAAATCAACGGTTGGATTTTGAATAAACTATAACAGTCTTAAGGGTACTATTCCGGCTTAATAAATGCGGCATGTTTCATCAAAATCAGTCCAGTAGAATTGAAGTAATAACTTGATACCTGTTTTAGTAGTCGCCGCTTAAATACGAAAGGTCAAGTAAAAGTGGTTATTTTTTTATATAAAAATCTATCTATGATTGTGTCGAAATTTCTTATGTAGCGAAAAATCGACATTTAGGCGAGCGGAGCAGCGGCAAAAGCCAGTATTCAATAAAAATGAAAGTGCGACTGTCTGTCAATCGTCTCTTCAAGCTTGAACCGTTGAGCTGATTATTTTAAAGGTAAATTATCACCATTTCAAAGTTATGAATTATTTTCATCATCAAAATCATCAGCCGCAGCAGCCCTTGCAAGTTCAGTGCTGAACATGGACACTCTCCTTAAAAATGAGAGGTTCTCCATAATCTCCACGCCTGACAGATATCATGGAGATCGCCGTAAAGTTTGATTGAATAACGGAGTAACGCTGCTCCCCATTATCCTGGCATATCCCTTAGTTGGTTCTCACAACACCCACTGGTAGAGATAGAATGACGCTATTACTATGCCGGCGCCACACAGCAATTATTTTACGAGGGCAGATCCAAAAATAATAATAATCAATATAAAACACAACGTCTTAACTTAAAATTTGTTTTAATTTTTCTACATAGTCTCCTAACAAGTCAATACATTTAGTCCATCTCTTCTCTATAGCTAAAATTTTCTTAGAGAAAAATCTTTCTCTTGATCTTCCCAAAGCGTCTCAAGAGCGGCCATTACTTCATATTTCTTGTCATGTATAGTAGGTATATAAGCGAATAAAAAAAGTACTTTTTGGATTCTTACGAGGACTAGATATAACCAATTATCATTACTTTTGGATCAGCCCTCGTAGCTAGTTTTAAATAAACTAAAATTTCTATATTTTTCGTCCTCCATTTTTTTGTTTGTGATCTAATCTCACCTGCAGTATACAGCTGAGTCCCTGATGCCGAACGTGTCGCCTTTGTTGAGGGGCGTGCTGCACAGGGCACACGAGAAACAGTGCACGTGGAACACGAGGTCGCGCGCGCGCATCACTAGCTCTGACGCCGAGATCGGTGTGTTACAGCGTGCACAGCGCTTCGATCCGTATAGTCTGAAACAAGCATATATTCCATCAAAACATGTGTTACGGATCGGTGAGAAATCTGTATGATAAAATTGTTAAATGTCAAATTTAAAAAAATAAAGATATTTAAAAACAAAGTACTCAGATCGACTAATTACGGGCTTCTGAAACCAAATCCGTCGATGTTTGTTTGTTTGTTCGGGCTTCACGCAAAAACCAGCGGGTNCATTACAGTCTTAAACACTATGGCATGTTTCATCAAAATCGGTCTAGTAGAATTGAAGATACAGCTTGAATCCTGTTTTAGTAGCCGCCGTTAAGGTACGAGAGCTCAAGTAAAAGTGGTTCATAGGCTTTTTATATAAATTTAAGATTATTTCGGGATTTCAAATGTAGCGAAAAACCAACATTTTCGCGGGCAGAGCCGCAGGCAAAAGCAAGTTAATAATAAAATGCGCTGGTAAATGAACAATGGTTTATAATGAATCATAGAAATAGTGAAACTGACAGAAACAAAATATAATATTGACAAATATCACTGGAAATATAGAAACAAATAGACAGTTTACCAAAGAGATTAAAAAAAGATGTTGCGTGTTGTGCAACACCATGTATCAGATGTTTTAACGCATTCACTGTCGAGCGAAAACGAGGTGCCTGTTACATTTACAAATAACCGGACGGATTTGAGGAATTTACTAGTGTTTGGGGAAGACCTCATAAAAATCAAACTAAAAATGTTATTTACATAATTCAAAAAGCAACGTATTAATCCTCCTGTAATGAAATTAGACTATTTATGACGTATTATAAATTTATTTGAGTAAATTCAAATCTCCGGAACCAAAATATTTTTCTGTTAAATTTAGTCACTCGGATACGAGTGGGCGGTACTTTTGGGACGGCACTGCCCCAATCAGACCTGACTATCATATTCACAGATTATTTAATGAGATTTAGTAAGAGAACTATCTGCTAGTAATTCGAGACGTCCGCGAACGACAACTCGGTAGCATGGTTGGTGTAACAATCGGAACGTTGAGGTAATAAAATATTATAATTCATTGTGATAATTCCCGTCACTAAACTGTAAATATGAATTAATTATTGCATTATGATTGACTAGCTTTTGCCCGCGGCTCCGCCCGCGTGAATGTGTGAATGTCAGTTCTTCGCTACATGGGAAATCCCGACATAGTCACAGAATTTTAAAGCCATAGAACCAATCTTAGATGAGCTCTCGTACCTTAACGTTAGTTACAAAAACAGGGATCAAGCTGTATCTTCATTTCTTCATCGAAACACGCCGCAGTAATTAAGTCGGAATATTACCTTTAAGACTAACGGTTTAACTAAAATCTACCCACTGGTTTTTGCGTGAAGCCCGAACAAACAAACATCGACGGATTTGGTTTCAGAAGCTTTTAATTAGTCGACCTGAATGGTTTGTTTCTAATTGTAAATATTTTTGATTTCTGAAAATTTGACATTTAACGAGTTTATAATAGTATAGATTACATACAGATACAACAAAGAATACAACAAAGATACAACAAATAGTATATATTACATATATCAACTTGTAGACGTTTTTGCATTTGTAGTGTTTGTACACACAATGCCTAAAAACGGAATAAACCAGTTTGCGCTAGCTGCCACGTGCCTCGCACTCTCGCATCAGTCGTTTGTAAGTAACGTTAGAAGTTAGTAACATATGTTAAATTACGTTTAATATGTATAACATTAAGTACCTGCCTATAAAAAGAAGAATAAGTGCGTGAATGCGTACGTGCGTGCGTGAGTGCGTCCGTGCATGCGTGCGTGCGTGTGTTTGTTTGTGTGTGTGTGTGTGTGTGTGTGTGTGTGTGTGTGTGTGTGTGTGTATGTGTGTGTGTGTCAAACATGCCGTAGATTTCAAATAAATACGTACCTTAACGGTGGCTACTAAAACAGAGATCAAGCTATATCTTCAGTCCTACTGAACCGATTTAGATGAAACATGCCGCAGTATATACATACAAGTCTGAATAGTATCTTTAAGACTTAACAGTTTGACTGAAATCTACTCACTGGTTGTTGCATGAAGCTTGAACAGACCAACATTGACCGATTTGGTTTCAGAAGCCCTTAATTAGTCGATTTGAGTAGTTTTTTTTATTTTTTTATATTTATTTACTTACTCATACAGGACAATACAATCTATAACACATAGCCCGTCAAAACCGAACACTCAGTTTTGTTTTTTATATTGAATTTTGATGTACAAAATTGGTCATTTAACAATTTTATAGATTTCGCTCGCTATATTTAGTGGAGGGACACTAAATAAGTGATAACGGTACTAAATTTCATAAAAGTATCTAAATAAAATAACAAACAGCAGAATGCGAATTTCGTTCGAAGCGCGGGGTCATTAACCCGAACTAACAATTTAACGCCATCGCGTGCCAAAATATTATCCGAGAAAACCCGTGTTTTCAATGACATACCAATCAGTAGCATGTGCGTGAAAATAAAACTTTGTTACCTATCGCTAAGGTTCAATATTCGCCGTGCTACCATAGAGATAATTCGAAACGATGTTATTAACAGTACAACTGAATAAGACAAGTGAGAATTTGATATTTCTATTGTAAACTGTATGAAATAACCACCCACGCGCTCTCGAAACACGTCAAATTTGAATGAAAAGACCGTTTGGTAAACTCTAGAAAACGTCTCTATTACATGGTATCGCCAATGTGATATAAAAAAAAACATTGGGAAAAACAAAAACTCGACTGCGTGAAAAATGTTTCTTTTTTTTATAATTTTGATATATCTAGTGCCATTCCCATAGTTAAGACGAATCTAACGACACCTCTCAAGCTAAAATCCATCAAGCCGTTTAGGCTACAGAACGAGCCAAAAAATATACATACATACAAACACTCAAAAAACATAACCCTCCTTCTGGTGCAGTCGGGTAAGTTTACCAAGAGAGACGGTTGAGCATTATAAGATGCTGAGGTGCTTTCCTCCCGCCTTCAAAAAGTGCTAGAAATAACCTACATACCTAAGAGATTATCTCGATGACGTGTGAAGTCTGCCAACCTTCATTAGACCAGCGTGATGGACTATAACCCCTTTCATAATGTGAGAAGACCAATGACCTGCAGTAGGACAGTACATGGATTTTTGTTGTTGACAATGATAATGTCGCTGTTATTGTTGATGATGTTGATGATGATTATCCAGAAACTTATAACGTTCGACTTCCCAATATTCAGGGAAAAAAGTCGACCAGCGCAGTGAGGCTGATCATATAAGCTTATAAAACGTGAACAGTTCTATGACATTATTATGGAAATACCGCGACCTCTCTAACAACAGAGAATATGATCGAAGACAGAGAAAACTTCAACAATTAGCGGTGATCCAAATAATCACCTGCTCACGGGTAGCTCAATACCAAAACTCCCTTTAATTCTTGTATTAGGCGGCACCGTTGGCCCAAAAAAAGCCCTTATCTCTCGAAAAATAAATGTCACCGTATTGACCAGGCCACTCCGGCTGGTTTTATACTGTAATTAAATGCATCCGCTTAGTCCCGAGATCGTAGATAGCGGACTCAACTCCCAAGTGAGATGTCCCCGTGTGGTCCTGCTATCTAGATCGACCCTTACAATCTTGGCTTTTGTTACAAACAATAATATGTTAAGTGAACCGCACGAAATCGTTCAATTATATATTTTAATGTTCTAATTATATGGCCGATTTCAGTTTGTTTGTTAATTGGCGTGTAATGCGGTTTCTCATAATAAGTTTATGGTGAGATCGCTGGCTCGATAGATTTTAGATTTTGACAGCATAGATAACGTTTGTGTGTAATAAAACCTTTATTTAATTATACTGATGTGAATGTTGAAAGGTTATTGTAACAATAATGTCAGCTGACAAATATACCTTCATCAGTTCATAGTTACATATCGACAAACACCTAAACCTTCATCTGTTGATAGTTACATATTATATGATACAATATATCGCCCGCAGCTCCACCCGCGTCAGTGTCCCGAAATAATTAGATTTACACACAAAGTCCTAAAACCTTTATCACTTGAGCTCTCGTACCATAGTGGCGGCCACTGAAACGGAGATCAGGTTGTATCTACAGTTCCACTTGACTAATTTTCGTGAAACATGCTGCAGTATTTAAGTTGGAATAGTACTTTTAAGACTGCAGTAGTATGACTAAAATCTGTTAGCCGGTTTTCGAATGATGCTCGAATAAACAAACAAAAATGGCCTGAAGAAAACAAAATATGGTTTCAGTTTCAGAAGCTCTTAATTGTCGATCTGAGTTAAATTTTTTGAGACACCTTTAATATACAGACAATGACGTTTCATAATTTTATAATAGTAGGTATAGATCAGTGGTTCCCAGACTCTTTTTCTCATAGACCACTTTCAAAATTTAGCTGGTTCCGATGGATCCCCTGCAGCTACATTTCTACCATATTCCCAAAACTCGACAAAAAATGTGAAGATTAGATCTATGGGAAATTGCGTACGCCAACGTAGACCCCTGTCGAGTCTCCTGTGGAACCCTGCGGGTCCACCTGGATCACTTTGGGAACTAAGGGTATAGATAGATAGACTGTTATATCCTATCCTAGTAATACTACTAATATTGTATGTGTAAATGATTTATGTTTAAGTATTTCGATATTCAAAACTAAATCGCGCAAAAAGAACTGAACGTCATCTATCATCCCCAATCCATATTCGTCCCCAATAAAGGAGCACGAACCTTTCCTAATCAGGTGGGAAATTATGCCGTAGTCTACCACACTGAGGTACTGCTGGTTGGTAGATTTCACGCGCCCATAAAGGTGTGCAAATTTTTAAAATAAAAAAGAACTACTCAGATCGACTAGTTAAGGGCTTCTGAAGCCAAATCGGGCGATGTTTGTTTGTTTATTTGTTCGGGCTTCACACAAAAACCAGCTGGTAGATTTTAGTTAAACTATTAGTCTTAAAGGTACTATTCCGACTTAAATATCGCGTAGTGTTGAATATACAGCTTGATCGCTGTTATAGTAGCTGTCATTAAGGTACGAGAGGTCAAGTAAAAATGGTATAAAGCTTTTTATATAAATCTATGACTGTATCGGGATTTCTCATGTAGCGGAAAACCGACATTCACGCGGGCGGAGCCGCGAGCAAAAGCTAGTTCTTTCTAAATGACCACACCATTAACAAACATACTTATTAATAATTATTTTAAGAACACTCACAGTAAAGTAACCTATGGTGTAATGTGGCCACGCCCCATAATTCACTTCGCTGGAAATTTATCAGCAAAAGCTTACTGCTTACCTCTTTTGGGGTAGAATGGCGTGAGAGATTATTATTAACAATAGACATTTTAACTAGCGCCAGCTTGGTATGCAGTGAGCGGCGAACCGGTCACGAACGATGCTATCGGCGGCCACACACTGCACCATAAGAACACCATACCATACCATGCTGCCTTCAATATAAAAGGTGGCGATATTGAACGCCTAGGGAAACACGCAAACTCGCTGGCAGTGACTGTATGAGTAGCATCGTGGTTAACATACATATATACATACACTCACGCCGATATTCCATAAGGATAGGCAGAGACCATAGTGCGTACTATATAAAGACCACTTCTTTCCACCTTCTTTCGTTCAATGTAGCAAAATAGCTATCCGCAGCCCACATTTCGCCCCCGCGGGCAATAAGACGTGTTGAGTGGTGAACCAAGACGCCGCCATTTTATAAGGTTTAACGGTGTTAACTTCCTCATTACATCCCCATGGCTTAGTGGAGAGGAAAGGGAAGAGGGTGAGGTAGAAAAAGTGTATTGAGCAAGGAACATGGAATTTAGGAAAAGGACTATAGGATATAGGATACCACTATCTCGGAAAGAGTAGGGAGAGACAGTAGTAGCTCGGAGGGCCGGGGTCGCTTACCCGTACATATACTTAAGTCTATTTGCCGGACAGGCTAAAAGACTGAGTACTTCCTGACAACGACAACAAATTAAAATGGTGAATCAAAACGATGTTTACGAAATTAATATTTTTAGATGATGCGCGCTTGTAACTCAGTTACGTTAGGAGTTGAACCGGTTCTTCGATACGTAACCAGGGCATGATCTTAAATGAGAGCTTGTATAATTCTTATCGGTATACGATACTTACATTCGTGGTCTAGTGGTGCCAGACACGGCTTGCAATCAACAGGTCGTAGGTTCGATCCCGCACCGGTACCACTGAGTTATTTCTAATTCATGTACATATGTTCCACAATGGTGCTGATTCTATTGTAACAAAACTTAACCAAATTTAGTCCTTCCCTATGTTTTTCTAATGTCAGACGCCAAAACCAGATATCTACAATTTAGATGCTATCAGTTTCGTTTAGGCACGTCAAAGTTAAAAGATTTAGACGCGCTCTCGGAACCTCTCGTTTAACAGAAATGTAGGTCGGTATAAATGTTTGCTTTCTCGTTTTGGCATTTGACATTAGAAAGGAATAGGAAGGGACAAAAATTAGTTAAGTTCTGTTACAACAGAATCAGCACCAATGCAGACACCAATGTACTTAATGCAGAAGGAAAATTTCATGAGAAAACCAGATAGCCCGCAAGGGTGTGGGAAGACCATACCAACGTGCACTAAGCCAGCGTGGTAGACTACGGCCTAATCCCCCGCTTGATTCAGGGAGGTTCGTGCCCCTGTAATGGGGTCTTGCATAAGCAACACTACTAAAACCTGAATTACTGGTGCAAGACCAAGACTAGGTGTACCTCGTCTTGGTCTTGTACAAGCAACATTCTTCTTCGACATCATCAGCCCACAAAAGTCCACTGCTGGACTGGGTCTCCTCTTTGATAAACGGGGATTTGACTAAACCTTTACATTTGGCAGGCGTCTTGGAGTTCGCAGTATATATATAGTAGTAATAGAGTGTGTGCGTGTGTGTATGTATGTATATATGTGTATACGTATATCAGTCCCAATCCTTACGTGAAATCTAGTACCGCTATTGTCCTGCTTATCCCCGGAGCGTGAGGCGTGTGCATATTATCAAGAGCCCACTCGTCTCGTAAGGTACGCACCGTGACGCCTATCTGCGCATCTCGAACGAAGCCAACAAACAAAATGTGTTTGTTTTGCTTTAAATTAACCTGAACTTAGCGCTCGATGACAGGGTTGCCAACTAAACAAATTATATATGTACTAAAACGTATTACTTTTTTATATCATGCAACCCAACCCACCTGACAGTAAGTAGTCTCTACCGTCTACAGACAACGTATATAAGATTCAAGACAAGTTGATATAATATATTGTTACAATCTTATTGTACTGGTTCTTACTCGCAAGGGGCTGAGTTTTATATCTCTAGTGCCTGTGATTCCGAAGACGCGATCGACCTGAAATCGAAACAGCAGCGCCCCAAGCTTATTTACAAGCATATTTTACAGGCATGACTTGCGATATCCAATGTCGACGACTACTAGATAAGACTCAATGGCGGACATTCTAACAGAGAACTTATAATAAACTCTCTGAATTATGGCGACATCACCTACAGAAGGCGCCAAAAACACTGGCACGTATAAAATGTGAGCAAATTTAAATTAAAATTGAACTTTTTTTAATTCGGTTACGTGATTGCAAATGCTCCCTTAATTTGCGTATCTTTAGGGTCGTAACATACGAATTAGATTGTAGCAACGGACGATATACGCCATCTTTACTGACACGTGACGTCATCGGAGTTACGCGACTCACCTCAAAAATTGAGGTTTCTTGTAATTCCTTAATTTAATGAAAATAATGAAAAGTTACATACAATGGTAGTTAACCTAATTTACGTTTAATATGTATAATTGGAGCACTTTCTCTCGAAATGATATATGTGTGTGTATGTAATTTTGGTTTTTGTTCCGTAATTATATATATGTATATGTATGTATATCGACGATTGAAAGGTAATAGGGGATAAGCGACATTTTGGTCGAAAATGAGTTATGTATGCCATCCTACTTAAAATTATCCACTTTTTCGAATGCGCTTACTCGCATGGCTCTACAATGACTTTTTTGTCACTTATGCCCAAGTAAAGAACTCAATCAATTCATTGATCTAATCAATATCAATTCGTCATAAAACCACATAAAACAACGTCGAATCAAATAAATAAATGCTTTGCCAATTAATGCTTTTATTTATCTTAGTTTCAGCGCTGTTTCCATTTTCCACGATATGACAATAAATAAAAAAGTTATGTCCGTTTTTCTGCAGTTCCAACTTTACACGGCTCTCCTGAACAATTTTGTTTTCGTCGCTTATACCCTATTACCTTTCAACCGTCGATATGTATACTTCTGTGTCGTGTATCCTATCCTGCTTCTAATCTGAAATATTTTTAAACTCTTAGCTTTGCTGGATGAAAACTCAATTTGTGAGTTAAGCTCGCCTTTGCAGATCAGCTCGATCACTGTTGTTTTTATCGCGAGTGAATATTGCTTAGTTCACAGTTTTACAGTACCAAACTGTAATGAATGCTTTACTTTAAGATGAGTATCTAAGTATCTATCTGTCTATACTATTATAAAACTGTTAAATATTAAATTTTCAAAAATCAAAGATATTTTAAAACAAACTACTCAGATCGACTAATTAAGGGCTTCTGAAACCNNACGATTTTTGTTTGTTTGTTTATTTGTTTGTTCGAGCTTTCAACGGGTAGACGTTGGTTAAACTGTTACAGCTTAAAGTTATTATTCCAACTTAAATACTGAGGGATGTTTCATCGAAATCAATCCAATAGAATTGAAGATACCGTTTGATCCCTGTTTTAGTAGCCGCCGTTAAGGTACGAGAAGTCAAGTAAAAATGGATTCTTGTGGCTTTTTATGAAATGAAATGAAATTTATTAATTCACCATCATAAGTTGTTACTTATCATAGGATATAAACATAAAGTGGTCCTAGAGTATACAAAAAATAAACAGCTAACTGCCAAACTAGGTGNACCGTGATCCCTGTTTTAGTAGCCGCCGTTAAGGTACGAGAAGTCAAGTAAAAATGGATTCTTGTGGCTTTTTATNATATTATGGTAGTTAGTGATTCCGCGTACAAATTATTATCGTTGATTATACAATATAATATACCATTAACGAAGTATGAGGTGAGTCCACGAGGGTGTTTTTGCATGTGTATGTGTGTGTGTGTGTGTGTGTATGTGTGTGCTAGTGTGTGTGTGTATGCGTGTGCGAGCGTATGCATCTGTGTGCGTGCATGTATGTACACGTGTCCACGCACGAGTGCGTATTAAGGTTCAATTTAAAAAGTACTTTTTAGCAGATTTTCTGTTTCATCGTATGTTAGGCTGAGCAGTAAATTTACATAAAATATAATCTGACACAATATAAGATTTTATGAATCTAATATTGTGTCAGAATTTCCCATGTAGTGGAAAACCGACATTCACGTGAGCGGAGCCGCGGGCAAAAGCTAGTACTGTAATAAAACTAAAATTGAATATATTTTTTTTAATTTTAATCGAGATATATAGCCAAATCAGCTTGGGTCATTTTCGCGTTTGTAGTAGTAGTAGTACGATCAGCAGATAAATAAATAAACAAATTTTTTTATGAGTACTTAATATTATGTACACAAAAGAAGAGAAGAACTTGTGCGACAGGGTTCTCCCCTGCGGATAAGATACCCAAAATCTTCTTTCTTTGAAAGTATGTGTTCAAAGTAATCAATTCAGTGATCGAGTCTCGAATAAGTGACAAATAGAGAATAGGTATTTTACTTTCTAAGTTTATTTAGATAGTCACCCTTGAGAATATTATGGATATTATAAATGCGAATTTGAGTTTGTTTATTTGTTTATTACGCTTACACGCTTTAACTGCTCAACTGATTAAAGAATACACATAGAATGTAGAATGTACATAGAAGAACGTACGGTGCTTTTTATCACGAAAAACGGTTTTAGAGAGGAAAAACATAGGGTATCTTTTATCTCGAAAAACTGTTCTCGAGGCATAGAAAAAAAAATAACAATTTATCAAATAATTGTATTTTTAACGGTCTCTGACATGCATTTAAGGACATCAACGCGGGCGATGCCGCGGGTAAATTTTAGTAGTGAATAAAATATTTCCACTCAAAAAAAATCCTACGTATACTTATATAGGCGCTTTAGAAATCACTTCTTCAGCCCATGGAAGTCCACAGCTGGACATGAATGTCAGAACCATCATGGATCATCATGGATGACGGGAATTTGTCATAATCACTTGGATAGGTGTGATAGGTGGAAAGGAAAACTTCGTGAAACCTGCATGCCCGCATGGGTGTGTGAAGTCAACCAACCCGCACTAGGCCAACGCCGTAGACTATGCCCTAATCCCCCTCCTGATCAGGGGAGGTCCGTGCCCCTGTAGTAGGGACGATATGGACCGGGGGTGATGATGATGATGATGACTTGGATAGTTGGCGATCTGCCACTGTGCGTTTCTCACACAATTTTTTTCCACGCACCACCCTCCTGTAAAATGAGCTCCCAGCGACCGTTTTTCCAAGTGGATACGACTTGGGATCCTTCAAGAAGCGAGCTTACACTTTCTTTAAAGCCTGCAACGCACCTGCGGTCCCTTAGGTGTTGCGGGTGTCTATCGGCAGCGTGATCACTTACCATCAGGCGACAACGCTTGCCCGTTTGCTCGCTCTTACGTAAATAAAATCTCCACGCTTGGCAGACATTGGGATATAGCAATAGATTTTAATTGGATAGCAGGATAACGCGGCTGCCCATTGTCCCGGTGCGTCCCTCGGCTGGTGCTCACAGCAGCCACGGGGAGAGACGGAGTGACGCTATCATTATGCCGGCGCCACGCGGCGACGTACCATCATCACACAATATCATCATACCATCATTTAATGCACAATAATTAGACTGTGTGGTATTTAGTTACTGTTGTTTATTTCGCCTCATCGATCTATCTATATATACCCTCAGTTCCCAAAGTGGTCCAGGTGGATCCCCAGGGGTCCACAGCAGATTCGACGGGGGTGTACGTTGGCGTACGCAAATTTCCATAGTTAGATCTAATCTTCACATTTTTTGTCG
>WUAW01012133.1:12094-22599 GCA_017165845.1 Thaumetopoea pityocampa | reverse complement strand
ATACTAATTATTATAAAATTGTTAAATCTCAAATTTTCAAAATCAAAGATATTTAAAGACAAACTACTCAGATCGACTAATTAAGATCTTCTGAAACCAAATCCGTCGATGTTTATTTGTTTGTTCGAACTTCACGCAAAAAATAGCTAAGTTGTAGATTTTGATCAAATTCTTACAGTCTTAAAGGTGCTACACTGCGGCGTGTTTCATCAAAATCAATCCAGTAGAATTATTGAAGATACAGCTTGATCCCTGTTTTAGTAGCCGCCATTAACGTACGAGATGTCAAGAAAAAGTCGTTCTGAGGCTTTTTCATATAAATCTACTTGATTGTGTCGGGATTCCCCATGTAGCAAAAAAACCGACATCCACGAGGGTGGGGCTGCGGGCAAAAGCTACTCGAATATACATTTACGGACAAATATGCCTGGAGACGATTTTGTTTTTGTAGTACATCTCGTACGTTAATGGCGGCTACTAAAACAGGGATCAAGCTGTATCTTCAATAATTCTACTGGATTGATTTTGATGAAACACGCCGCAGTGTAGCGCACCTTTAAGACTGTAATAATTTGATCAAAATCTACAACTTAGCTATTGCTTTTGTTTTTGTAGTACAATTAGCAGTAAATAAATAAACATTTTGTATATTCTTTTGGATACTGTGTAAACCAGCTAACGGGTATACAAGGGTAATGGGCGGCAGCGTTTTCCCGCTATTCAGTCACAATCTACTGCAGTCTCTAGTACGGCTGCCGAACGTCTAGATTATGACACACCCCTCCTTTATAAGGGGGGAGTCCCAGGTCCAGTGGTGCACTTCTACGGGCCGATTATGATGATATTTTATATTTATTTTTATAGATATGTGGGTAGTAGGTATATCCTCGCCGGAGAGCCAGGGGAAAAGGCGTACCTGTATATATGTACGTATGTATCTATCTATGCATATATGTATGTATGTACGTGTATATATGTAGATACATAATATTGTACATATGAAACTTATTATATAATATATTAATGTAATATATATAACTTCTAACGGCATTTATAAACGACTGATGCGAGAGTGCGAAACACGTGGTCGCTACCGCGAACTGATTTATTCCGGTTTTAGTCACTGTGTGTACAAACACTACTACAAATGCAGAAACGTCTCCAACCTGAATTATCTGTACCAAAATAATTTAAATATTAGCAACCCTAAGTGGCGTATAATTAAATTGCATAGTAACAAATAGCATTCGTTTATATTACAATGCATGAACTGTCTTGCCTAGTGCCCTATACCGATAAACTAAAACAAGTTGTCTTACACTGTTTGTAGAGAAATGGTCGAGAGTTTCAAAGTGTTGTTACGATAGATTTTATACGCCCGCTTTACATTTCTCATTGAAATAACACAACGTGTTTTAATCCTATTTTAATAAAAATGTGATTAAAGTTGAACCACAGATGCGACAGAGCCAAACAGCGTTATCTATCGATTGTATATTGATTTCCCTAATCGACGATAAAAGCCGACATAAAATTCATTCGATAAAATAAATGTTACTTTCGCAACATATAACGACGAAATAAACTAATAAAATTGAACAAGTTAGAAAGGAAACTGACCTCCTCCCGTTGCGGTCATCGAGTTGGGCTAACGAGCATCGAATTAAATATTTGGCATTCGAAACCCTTTATCGGGCGCGCCGTTGACGTCATGTTATACGCTAGAGACCCGCGATTAAGCACGGTGCGACCAACAATGGCGGGCGGCAAACTTTATTTGTTAATAATATGTTATGGTAAAACAATATGTCACGCTAATTCCGACGGAGCGATAATGGACGATATGGGTATCGGTGTTTCGCGCTTGACGGAACAAATGTTGAATATTAACAAAACAGTTGACGACGTTCCCCAACAGAGCTTTTCAACGGCTGGGCCTAAATATCAATATGGGAAAGAACAACATTACGGTCAATACTCATGCTTCACTCCTGCCAATAAACCTATAGAGGACTCTGTTGTTGAAGTTGTGACGGAATATAAAAAATATAAAAATAAAAATATTTTATTTCATACAATGATATCCATGATTTGTTAGTATCAAGAAACAAGAAACTTATAAACTATTTTAGTAATTATAAATAAAAATAAAAACAGAAATAAAACAAAAAGAAATAAACCCTATATTTAATCGATTCCTCACCAGACACCCCTCACAGGTAAGCTAAGGAATCGTCTGAACACAGCCGAGTCCAATCGGTCTGCTATCATACTCAGAATTCCGCTACCACTCCCCCGAATCGCATACATATACACATACAGATACATATATGTATCTACACATAAGGAATATACATTACCTGATATGTAGCTATAGGTAGTACATATAGTACCTCTATGTATTATAGAACCGATGGACATTAGGGTCCTAAGATGTTCATAAGGCGAATTTGAACCAGAAAGGGTAATGCAGGTCAATCCCCGAGTAGGCGAAGCGAGGATCTTGTCAGAATCGCGAGCAATCCATGGATGCAGGCGGCTCATAGCTACTCATTGTGGCGATCACTGGAAGAGACCTAGCCCAGCAGTGGACGTCGGTGGGCTGATATGATGATGATAATAATCATGATGATCATGATATATACCTAAGGCACGCCGTCCAGCTAGGTAAATTAAACTTCGAGAAAGCGGTTAGTCGCCAAAAGCAACTCAGCTGGGTAACGTACGAGAAAATGTATCGCAATGCCTGACGACCAGGGTTTTCAATCACTCCGTATTGCCAGTGGTAACCTACGAATCGGAGACATGGCTACCGGCTATGGACCTCAAGCGTGCTTAAATAGTAAATGGATAATATTATATTACGTATTTTCAAAATAGTGCAACCCTATATTTTATGTGTTTAATATTTAAATTTCGATCACGGAAGTCGATGAGTTTTAAAAGGCGTCAGTTGATAACAAAACCGAATGCATATCATTTATCAGTATAATGCGCATTTATTTCGCATTTACTTATCATGCTGCAATAATTGGAACCAAAATTAAAAAAAGAATCAATTTATTGCGGATCCGCCCGCGTGAATGTCCGTCGTACATGGGAAATCCTGACACATTTATATAAAAGCCTTCTTACTTGGCCTCTAGTACCTTAACGGTGGCTACTAAAACAAGGATCAATCCGTATCTTCAATTCTATAAGTCCGATTTTAATGAAACATGCCGCAGTATTTAAATCGGAATAGTATCTTTAAGATTGTAACCGTTTAACTAAAATCTGTTTGCTGGGTTTTGCGTGAAGCCCGAATAAATAAACAAACAAACCTCGACGGATTTGGTTTCAGAAGCCCTTAATTAGTCGATTTGAGTAATTTGTTTTTAAATATTTTTGATATTTGAAAATTTGACATTTAACAATTTTATGATAGTATAAGATTTATGCGGTGTTGAAATAATATTTATTTAATTACACTTCATATACTAATTGTATACGGGTGGCCTTAATGCCTAAGGCACTTTCTACCAGTCGACATAGATGGTGCTGACATAAGGTGGGTAATGTATCTGATGGAAAATAAAGGAGTATTAGACACAAGCTTATGGAATAACTAAAAATTATGGAGTACACTAATACATAAATATTACAAACAAATACAATACAAAATAAACTAATAGTATAAAATATGATACATGAACACATCATATTATCATATCAGCTCACAGACGTCCACTGCTGCACATAAGCCCCCTTCAATGATCGCCACAGTGAGCGGCTATGAGCCGCCTGCATCCGCCGATCGCCCGCGACCTTCACCAGGTCATCGGTCCATCTAGTTGGGGATCTACTCGCATTACGCTTTCCGGTTAGGGGTCGTCACTCCAACACTTTAAAACCCCAACGTACATCGGTTCTACGAGTTATGGGCCCCGCCCACTGCCCCTTCAATATTGCAATCCTTTGAGCTACGTCGGTGACTCCAGTTCTCCTGCGGATTATATCATCACGGATCTTGTCTCGCAGGGAAATTCCGAGCATAGCTCTTTCCATTGCTCGCTTCGTGATCTTGAGCTTTGTTATGAGGCCCATAGTTGGTGACCATGTCTCAGACCCATAGGTCATCACTGGCAATACGCACTGATTGAATTGCATATGTCTTAAGGCATTGCGGTATTTAGTATATCTACATGAACACATATACAAATAAGTATAATAAACTTTGAATTTATATTACATTAATAGGTTTCGCCTGCGAGTCTGCCCGCTTGAATCTCGGTTTTCGTGCTAAGTGGAGAATTCCGAAATAATTATAGAATTACAAAAATAGGTCCAAAAACCAGTTTCACATGAGCTCTCCTACCATAATTGCGGCTACTGAAACAAAGATCGTGCCGTATCATCGTTCTTCTTGACCAATTTTGATAAGACATTCTTAAGACTGTAATAAAGTGACTAAATTTAATAGATTCATTTTTGCATGAAACACAAAAAATAGACGCGAAAAAACAAAAGATGTTTTCAGTTTCGGAAGCTCTTAATTAGTCGATTTTAGTTAAATATTTTGAAATAACTTTAATGAACAGACAATGTCGCTTTATAATACACAACGATATTATATTACAATTAAAGTTTTCATAGAAGAAAATTGTAAAAATGCTTATCGCACTTAGCTACTATGAAAAATAAAATATAAAGTGTTTTAATATCATACACTTAACATCAGTTTGAATACCTCCACGGGCAGATTCATGCCTCCAATTAAATACCTATAACTTAAACTTATATATCTACTAACATTTTCCCGCGGCTCTGCCCGCCCGAATTCCGATTTCTCGCTACATAGGAAATCCCGAAACAATCATAGATATGAATAAAAAGTCTACTAATGACTTACTTGAGCTCTCGTGCCTTAACGGTGGCTACTAAAACAGGGATCAAGCTGTACTTTTAATTCTAATGGACCGATTTTGTATAAAACATACCGCAGTATTTAAGTCGGAATAGTAAACCTTTAAGACTATAATAGTTTGAACAAAATATACTTATTGATTTTTGCGTAAAGCTCGAACAAACAAACAAAGAAACAAACAATCATCGACGGATTTGATTTCACAAAATTTGACACTTAACAATTTTATAATAGTACATATAAGCGAAATATCTGTAACAGATTTAATCGGTACACTCAAAGGGATTAACTACATGTTATGTATCACTTAACTGTTACAAACGAAGTGTTTGTGTACCACATCACTACAGATTAACAGATTCAAGTGACGATGACAATAGGGATAAATGGTAATTTGAACATTGGGTTGTGACAGGTTTTACTAATGATAGCTTTGCTTCTGTAATATAATATATTTAAACTAACACAAACAATATTGAAATAAAGAAATTAGCAGTTTAAAAATTTTGGTATAATATCGTTATATCTTTTAAAATTACAGATTCCTGATTAATGCAGAGAGCAATGTCTCGTAGCAATGTTGTTACATTGATGAAATTTAACACTTTTAACACTATAATTATTTATATAAAATATACATCATAATTACATTTACTATATAATTGTGTTTTTTTAATAATTTTGAACAAATAATTTATAACAAACTACTCAGATCAACTAATTAAAGGCATCTGAAACCAAATCCATCGATGTTTGTTTGTTTATTCGTTCGAGCTTCACGCAAAAACCAGCAAACAGATTTTGGTTAAGCTGTTACAATCTTAAAGGTACTATTCCGACTTAAATACTGGGGCATGTTTAATTAAAATCTGATCATTAAAATAGAATTGCTGATACAGCTTGATCCCTGTTTTAGTAGTCGCCGTTAAGGTACGAGAGGTCAAGTAAAAGTGGTTTTATTGGCTTTTTGTGTAAATCTATGATTGTGTTGAGATTTTCCATGTATTGGAAAACCGACATTCACGCGGGTGGAGCCGCGGGCAAAAGCGAGTGATTAATAAAGTATTAACAAGTTATTCCAACTGACTGTAGGTAAGTCTTGTGTTTAGATGAAAATTTTTTTTTAATTGAAGATGAAGTTATGCTAGTATATTATACGTATAGTGCATTGATATGCAAAGTGGTCTATATCGACCTCCAGGGGTCGCATCGTTTGCTTCACTGTCACTGTAGTGTGAATTAAAATAAAGTATAAAATTAATTTGTCATTTGTCGCGGCACCGATAGTCGTTGGAGCGTGCGATTTCTGCAGTGGAGACCGGGTTTGGGCAAACGTAATGTGGCTGGCAGCTACTGGATGCGTGCAGACGAAGATCGGACTAAGTGGCGCGCCTTGGGAGAGGCCTACGTCCAACAGTGGACTGCCTGCCATAAGCTGATAATGATGTATGGAAATATCTTTCAAAGTGACTAGCATTGTACCAACTGCCAAGAACACGTGTTTGAGATTGATGAATTTGTAAAAATTCAATATTAGCAAAACAGAGGCTCTACACGAAACCGCAAAACATGCCAAGTGGTCAACGACACAAAGAGTTTGGGGACCTCTGGTATAATGTATTATAACCGTTAGTCGTAATCGCATTAAATTCATATTATTTTATTTTACATGGTTCATTAAATTAATTTTATTTAGTAATTATTTATGAAAATGATTTAAGCGATTGATTTATTACTGCTATCGCGTTTCCGATGGTGATTTAATAAACCAATTTAGGACATAACAGACCGCATCTTTGGCATTTCAATTATTGAGAATTAGCTAAAGGGTTGTGTCTATGATCCCGTTTATATAATCCGCCATGATATTAATTGGTTTAATGGTTTAAGCGTTGATACTCAAAGTGGTCTTTATCGACCCCCAGTGTTTGGCGATGACGTGCGAGGGGTCCAAGCCAACAGTCAAAAACATACTTGAAGTTAATAAATTTACAAAAACTTCATATTAACTACGCTTTGAAGGTCTACCCCAAAGTGAAAAACATTATAAGTGGTCTATAAGACAAAAAAGTTTGAGGGCCTCTGACTTAAAGCGTAGGCCAATCAATATCATGATACCATATGCCTTCTTATGTTTCTCTACCGCAGACGATATAGACAAATCATTTTGGAGACGTTTGACGTTTGTAGTAGTGTTTGTACACACAGTGACTAAAACCGAATTAAACCAGTTTGCGCTAGCTACCACGTGACTCGCACTCTCGCATCAGTCACTTATAAGTGGCGTTAGAAGTTAGTGATACAAATTATATGGTATTACGTTTATAATGTATAATATACCTACTTATAAAAATACAATATAAAAAATGTTTGTTTGTTTATTTATCTGCTGACCGAACACAACAACAAACTGATTTGGCTGAACTTATCGATAGTTTAATATAAACCTGTAATAAAAGTATTGATTCGTTGAAGGGATGAAAGAATCAATATCGTTACTAGGTAGCTTATCTTTAATATAGCCGTAGGTTTGTATTAAACCTAACATGCACCAGTTTTTCTGCAACCATTTTGTTAACCTAGCCTAAGATAGTTTTTATTGTACTTGGTTGTTGTGAGAAATAAATTATTATTATTACCATTTGATAGCACAATTATTATGAAAATTAATTATGAAATTATTATCATTTAAGGTCAGGGAGTACTTAGTCTTTTAGCCTATCCGACAAATAAACTTTAATATACGAGTATGATACCCCAGCCCCTCGAACTACTACCGTCTCTTCTTACTCCTTCCGAGATAGTAGTATCCTATATATTATACTCCTTTTCCCAAATTCCATATTCCTTACTCAATTTACCTTTCCTACCTCATCCTCTTTCCTTTCCTCTCCAATAAGCCATGGGAATGCAATGAGGAAATTTTGAACCTTATAAAATGGCGGCGTCATGGTTCGCCACCTGACACGTCACGCGGGGGCGAAATGTGGGCTGCGGATAGCAACTTTGCTACATTAAACGATCGTAGCGGGTGAAAAGAAGTGGTCTCTGCTTACCCCAATGGGAAAAAGGCATGATTGTATGTAGTATGTACTATGGTCTCTGCTTACCCTTATGGAATATCGGCATAAGTGTATGTATGTATGTATGTTGATAGTGAACTATAACTGTCATTAAATCGCAATTGTTCTAAACAGAGTTCAACGTGGTAATAAATAGGGTTTATATTCCAAGCGGCGCAATTTTCTCTGTTTACAAGCACTTTCTTTTTTATTATATTAACTTTCCCAAAAAATTCCAACAATGGCGACTGTGCATCGCATTTGGAAAGGATTCATTATTCTCTCCTGTCTGATATACGACGAGCAATCTCCGTCTTATACGTCATAATAGAACTCTTGAGACGCAAGCTAGATATACAAGCGTTTTGCTATTT
The DNA here is from genome assembly GCA_017165845.1 of Thaumetopoea pityocampa. Lineage (NCBI taxonomy): Eukaryota > Metazoa > Arthropoda > Insecta > Lepidoptera > Notodontidae > Thaumetopoea > Thaumetopoea pityocampa. Next base: position 14,257 of record WUAW01012133.1, on the reverse strand, counting down.
GTTAAGAGGTACTTATATTCCGTACCCTCGCGCGCATCTCTCCAAACGCTGTACCCGCTTTGAAGATGCGAATATTGATCAACACATCAAACGAGAGAATATACTAAACACAGTTAATCCCAAATAAGGTTTCAACCATTTCCATAAGGTTTCAACCATTTCCATTATCTGGAACTGTCCGTAATTATAATAGATAATTTGACATTAATTGATAAGGATTGCAAAGCAGAAGTGGCAGTGGGCGGGTCACAGCTCGCAGAACCGATGAACAGATAGCGTAATGTGGTTCGACACCGACCAGGTGGACCGATGAAATAATAAAGGTCGCGGGCAATGGAGGGATGCAGGCGGCTTATAGCCGCTCTGTGTAGCGATCATTGGAGGAGGCTGATGGATGTCTATGGGCTAATATGATGATGATTTAAGTTTCTACTGGTGAAACGATGAAAACCATAATGAAGATCATGGACAATCGGTGGATGCAGACGGTTTATAGCCATTTGGTATGCCGATCATTTAAGGAGGCCAAGGTACAGCAGTGGAAGTCAATGGGCTGATATAATATAGATAATAAATTGACACGGAGAAGACAAAAAATTTAGAGAGAATTGCCCAGCGCTCTGGACAAGAGCTAGAAAAGGCTGTATAATTACAAACAGCAGACTATCGACAAACAAGTTACCTCGATGCAAAACGATCCAGTCTCACAATGCAGTGTAAAGATATATTTAATAGAAAGAAAGAAAGAAAACATTTATTCAGTAAAAGCACAACCAATACTATACCAATATTATAATATAATAATAAATAAATAAAATAAAGTTGTACACTAAAGATTTCCGCCTGAAGAGAATATGTCAGTAAAAGATGCCTTGAATGAAGAATGACCTGGGAATAAATAGCCTTATGAAGTCCTACTGAAGACGTTAAACACCGTGCAAAGTTATGTTATTGTTGATGTTATGTTGATTAGGACGGTATACGTGAGTGCGTGCGTGCGTGCGTGTGTACGTTCATACGTGCGTGCGTGTATGTGTGGCATTCGGTAAATGTAACCTCAGATAATGTGACATAATTTATCACACATAAGAGTTAAATAAATATACCAATCACGGCAAGAGACTTGCTCAACGTACGAAACGTAGGGACGTACCTACAGCTTGAAATGTGGCCAGTGTGAAGTTATAATGCATTTCGAATATCTGTAACTACCCTTCGGTTACACAGTCGTGATGAGTGATTAATTTAAAAGTTAATATTTGCGGTTTTCAAATTTAACTCGAGACGCGACTGGAAATTGTTAAATCAGGAACTCGAACGAAATTTAATCATGGAATGGGATGATGTGTATAGAAGTAATGATTAAAGGATGGGAAATATCACTGGCCATTTTATCATAATCTGGGAGCAAAGATGAAGGTTTGATGATAATATCGAGTGGTAGCGATTTTTTTTCGGTACACTTCAATACAACATCATTGTCGTGTTGAATGTATTTCTAAATATAAAGTCAGATTTGAATTAATGAAGCCGGATTCACACGAAGGTAAACTAATATTTGATATGGTTGAATTTAAATAAAATCATATACTAGATTTTGCCGTAACTCTAAACATAAGCGCTCCAAATTCTCGCGGAGGCAAACGACAAATGGCCGACAAAACTGTCTCGTGAGATTGATAGGGCGTTACCGATAGATGGCGGTGCCATTAATTAACACCGCACGTCGGGGTCGCGACAGAATCGCCGCGGTGTCGCACGTCAATCGCCCGGAACGATCCGGCCCCGCTACTAAGTAAACTCGAAACTGATTGAAAATGTTTAAGTTTTCGTACAAACATAATTTCAATTTTATTAATATCCGCACTTTGCAGCATAAAAGACTTACTCGAATGAATAATAAAAATAATTCGGCGCTCAGCATCATGCACACACTATTTGAGTTCTGCGCAATTTGTTCTTAACTCACTGACTGCCAAATTTTTAATTTTTAAAATTTTTATCCAAATGAATTATATGTATGCACAAAAGTTGTGTACCAGTATAATTATATTCAATTTATGTTTTGTCTCGAAAATATTTGATATTTTTTATAATGTCCCAAATGAAGATGTTTTCAAAAATATCAAATATTTTCAAGAAAAAACATAACACTGAGTAAGT
>WUAW01012126.1:24755-39784 GCA_017165845.1 Thaumetopoea pityocampa | reverse complement strand
CGTTATCATGAAGCAATAATGGTGAAGACTGATTGACGAGTCGTGGCTGTTTTGCTGCAGGTTTCATCATGCGGGTCATTATTGTTCGGAGTTCTTTACAATAGACATCTGTTGTTATTGCTTGACTGGATCTGAAGAAGCTGTTGTGAATTACGTCCTAAAGTGGTCACCAAACTGTTACCATCACTTTTCTATGTATAAGTTTCGCTTTAGGCCATAGCTTTGGCATTTCACCTGGGGTCAGCCATTGCGGTGTTCGCTTGTGATTATCGTAAAGGATCCACTTTTCATCATATATCACAATTGGGTCAAAAAAGTCCCTTCATTTCTGTACCGGTTCAACAAGGCAAGGCGAGTTTCAACGCGCGCTGCTTTCCACATATCAGTCAAATCATGAGGCACCCATTGTTCCAGATTTTGAATTTTACCGATTTGGTACAATTGAGTTGTTGGTAAGCTAACATGAAATGGCATGGTTTGATGTTAGCATACTTTTAGCTTTTGATGTTAGAATTCTTTGGTAGTTTGACACGAATCGGCTTCCACCATCACCTTCAAGTCATTGTTATTTACCTTAGTGGCTGGTCTTACTGGTGGTTTATATTTATCTATATAAGTAAGTACGTATATCGTTGTCTTATACCTAAGCTATAGGGACTCCTAGTTTGGAACAAGATCAATGTGTGTGAAAAATGTCCAGAATATATCACCATATCGCTCATGCAATAGCATAATGACGTAATTGCAAAAAAGTTAAAATTTTATTTTATGTTTAATTTGGATGATTTGTTGTTTAATATGATTTTTTTTTGGAGAATGCTCAAATTATTAATAATAATCTATAAATAAATTATGAAAAATCATAATAATTGATACGATTTACTAAATGGGTATAATCCAATTTTAAACTAAAACGCTTCTGATAAATTGCAAAAATGTAATTACGTCATTGTTCTATTGGATGAGCGATATATGATGTCTTACTTTTTTATATTCACGTAATGTTTTTTTTTTTTTGGAATCACATATTATTTATTACAATTACTGTAAAATAGCTTAGTGTTGTCCTTTTATTCTTCGTGATGGTTACTACAAATAATGTGATAATACTTTAAAGAAAGAAAAATATGAACACGTAGTCATATCCACAAATTTTTCTCAAGGTGTTTACATAACGTTGCTCTTTTTGCCGGACAGTGATTAATGTGTTCGGTTTTATTACACTCTGAGGATATTGACAAAAAATGAAATCTCATATCATTTTATTATGGTTGCCATATTAAAGACTTTTTTCTTTGCTTTGTCGGCATTTAATTTTTAGTCACTGGCTACATAGAATGGCGACGCGTGTACATTTCAAGATCAAATCAAAAAATGCAAATGCAATCAAAAAATTTTCTCTATTAATTTGATACAGTTGAGACATTTAAACAAACGATGCACAAAATCGAACTTGTAAATAATTTATCCGCCAAAGAACCTTTGGATGCCGAAAGATGTGGATGTATCCATATCTATACATATAATAAAATCGTAAACGAGCCGTGTCTGTACAATGAATATTTTTTTCAAAAAAACCATCCATACATGTTGTAGTTATGTTACCGGAGCTAAAAATATAGTTTTTAGAAATTTTGTCTGTTTTTCTGTGCGTTTGTGCACGCTAATCTCAGAAACGGCTGAACCGATTTGAATTCAGTTTTCACTGTTGCATCGTGGCAAGCTTCCTATAACATTTGGTGTTTGATTCATCTATCTATCATTTATCATTCATTTTTATTAAGGATCGGAAAAAATAATTCATGTATAATTTCGTTCTTAATGAATGTCCACGCGGACGGAGTCGCGGGCACAGCTAGTTATGAATATAATATAAAAAGTGAAAAATCACAGAATTTCATAACAATTTGTTTTGGATTTAAATATTACACAGTAATATTACATAATATTATTATGATCTGATATTGGCCGCGTGTTTTATTTTGAAAGGTAAGAGAGTTTGAGTATTTCTGACCACTTTTCATACTTTCCTTTGCGAATTATAGACAAGGGTGCAGATATTTTTAGTACTATCTTTGTTTTCATATCTTGACAATTAGAAAAAAATACTTTTTAATATATATTTAAATAAAAAGAACGAACATTGATCAATCTGAGTAGAAATGCGGGCATATATGTTTATTTATTTATTTATTTCTGTACCCTTCGTTCACTGTACATGTAAAGACGAATTTACTGTTAGAGACATTCTCTACCAAATGATTTAGGGTATATTAACTATAACTACACTTTGGGTAGTGCAGAGACAACAAAGTAATAACATCCTAATGAAATTTGGAATATATAAAAATCTAATAAAAGCTGCTACATATCTATTTAAATTGCTAATATGGTTATTAATAATTAAACTAAAAAAAATGATCAGAGGAGGTTCGTGCCCTCTAGTAAGGACGAATATGAACTGGGGATGATAATGACGTATACAAAGAATAATGTAAGTTATTGTAATGATTCCGATCATTAACGCAAAAGCTCTTCAAGTCAATATTTTAACGCCGGCATCTTGGATATTGCTGTAGATATTGGCTAAATTAGGGTATACCGCTGCTACTCACCATCTTGGTGTATCCCTTAGCTGATTCTCACGGAGGCTTTCACGGGAGGAAATGAAGTGACGTTATTACTATGCCGGTTTCCACGCAGCAAATCTATAAATAGGTAATATTGATTATTATTTCATAATATTTTTAATTGATAATAGAAAAATTAAGTAGTAATAATAGAATTTTCTAATAACCACTATAGCACTTATTTGAACACCATTAACGATAATTTAAATGCTCTGTGTTATGAAACGCTTATATTTAATCTGTAAACTGCCATCTAGTGTCGAGTAGTAAAATTTTTTAACGAAAATGGATACTAAAATTTTGATTTTTGTATTGAAGGTTTAAAACAAATATAATTTATTTTATATGTTTTAAATCATTAATTTTATAATCTACATCTCATTCTTTAAGTATCAAATTATCGATTCCTTATTTAAATTTTCTTATGACCCACTAGATGACGCTACTAAACTAATATAAATCTCACAAAAACAAAATTGTGTTAATATCTATCTAAATATATTTATAAAAACAATTCAAAATTAAATATTAGAAACTATTACGTTTTTTAATAAATTATTTAAACCATGATGTAATTTTTAGTTAATTTTGATATATGTTAATTCCTACGAAATACAAATAAATATTACGTATTATGTACATTTATAAGGATCGCATAAATAAATTAAATAATAAATCTATTCCCTTATCGATTCGCAATCAGTTAGGGATAAATTTTCCTAATTAACGAATCGTTATGTCTAACAGCTGTATATTTTAATCTTAACAACCAAACTCTAATTTAAACGCGTTCTTTTAACAAAATCACGTATAACAAGATGGCTATCATTCGACAAAAGCAAAAGAGCCGAATATCCTGTCATTTTTACATTCTAAGCAGGGTTGTCAACTTCCGAATCGTAAAAATTAATTGAGTAGATCGCGGGCATCATCTATACATACTATTATACAATTGTAAAATGTAAAATTTTGTAAATTAAAGATATTAAACAAAAAACTACACAAATTGGCTAACTAAGGGCTTCTGAAACAGAATCCATCGATGTCTGTTTGTTTGTTCGGGCTTCACGCAAAATCCAGCTGGTAGATTTTAGTTAAACTGATACAGTCTTAAAGCTACTAATCCGACTTAAATATTGCAGCATGTATCAAAATCGGTCTATTAAAACTGAAGATACAGCTTGATCCCTGTTTTAGTAGCCGCCGTTAAGGTACGAGAGGTCAAGCAAAAGTGGTTCTTAAACTTTTCAAATAAATCTATGATTGTGTCGGAATTTCCTATCTAGCAGAAAACCGACATTCACGCGAGCAGAGTCGCGGGCAAAAGCTGGTATCATATAATTTGCGTCATTGATATATGTACATATCGTTGATGTGCGTCGTGAATAATAAGTACAAAGTTGACATTCTCATCATTATCAGCCCGTGAGAGTCCACTGCTGGGGCACGCAACAAGGACCTTCTCCTTAAATAGGAGGGGGTTGCCATAATTTCCACGCGTCTAAAAGATATATCTCTAAAGATCGCAGTAGATTTTGATTGAATAACAAGATAACGATATTCCCCTTTATCGTTGTATATCCCTTAGCTGGTTCTCACAGCATCAACTGCAAGAAATGGAGTCATGCTATTACCATGTCGGTGCCATTGACTATTTATTTATTATTAATTATGCGTTGTTTAGCGGTGGCATATTAAGGACATTAACTTCGTTACTTCCCATGGAGCCGCAAGATCAGAAACAAATGTATTAAGTTGTTATCTCGTAATTCAATGATATAACCTCTAAGACGCCTGTCATGCATGGAGCAAGCAAGCTAAATATATGCAGTTAACTACAATAGGATAAAAATTAATGTTAAAGGATAAAAAAATGGTTTCTAAATTCACTAAATAATTAAAAATTAATAATAATAGATACTTAAAAGTGACGTCGCTTGAATGTTTATAAATTATTAAAGTAAAAAGAAATATACAAAAATGAGACTAATTTCTATACATCCCAATGATTGACTCGAATCTCTGACAGCCCTAATCGTTAGTTTAAATATATAAGAAAAAATCAGAAATGACTGTTTATCTTCAATCGGCACCCCGTTCTCGTTCAACGCGAAGGTTAACACCGATTCATTAAAAAAAAGGAAGTCTGGACCCCCAAAAGACTGAAAAAAGACTATGAGGCAGGCAAAAAGACTACATTTGGTTACTGAGCGGCGCCTAGCGGGTGCGGCGGCGGCGTCTGTGAATGTGAGGCGTTTTATGATTGGCGACTGCGATATGTATTTAGTCGGACATTATTAGTGCGAGTTTTTTATAACATAAAAGTATTAAGTTGGTTTAAAATATTATAGGGTTCTCATAGTGACTCATATTTCGCCAGGATGTGGGATAAAATTAAATTATTGAACTCAAAGATGGCCGGCCCTGCACGCAAAGCCGAGGCAAATCATATCAGAAATACACACAAATCGATGATAATTAGATTTATTAATCTAAATATATACAGAAAAGCTAAATGTCGATATAGAAATGTACATAGCAATTTGCCAACAAGGATCTTAACTGTGATAAATACAAGAAAACAGTCAAAAAACTTTCCATTCATTTATATTTCAAACGGCATTCACAAAAAATGGACAGCAAAATAAAACTGTCACTCTTTTTTATTTATTACTACATATTTATTATAAGATTTAAATACCATGGTACCACGTAAACTAGTAATAGCGCTTAAAAATTAAATTAAACTGAAATATATTTTACCGCCTCATTATTTGTAACTTTTAAGAATTAATGAACGAATGAATGAATTTATTTATCCAATATAGTTATAGGTGAATAGAAGAATAGAAGTTTAGCAGGAGTGGCAGTATCGGAAAAGGGAAGGTCTTCCGACCAGACGAGTGTGTATCTGGTGGGGCCTACCAGTTCGCGGTTGATGTCGGTTGTATATACGCTAAATCGCTATAAAACTTTATTAGCGTGATTTAGACTTCGACGTCAATATCATCATTCAAGAGCTGTGCCATCTGTTGACAATGTATGGTACTATGTAGCAAAGTGGCTTGTCAGATAGTCTTCACCCTAGGGTAATCCCAATTTAAGTTAGACTGCTTTTATTATTGCAGAGGATGTGGCTGAGGGGCGAATTAAGACAGACTACCGGGTGGCGTCACCTCCAAAGCCTCCCACAATCTCTCCGATAACAAATATCATTTAGATATAAGTCGAGAATATGTGTTATGTATTTAGATTCATTAACCCATCCAACACCTGGCCGCGGTAAGCGTTGCTTAACAAAAGATCGTCTCATATGCTGACACTATTTTAGCTACAATCTTTTTAATAAAATATAATATATTTTATGCATTATCATTTAATTGAGACGTTTCGAATTCTTTACTTGACAGCAACCATGGTTGAGGCTGGTGTCAATATATATGGCGTTTTAGCGTCATTTGCCCTAATAAACATTAGTACAAAAATATAAACATTCACCATCATTATCCCCAGTCCGTATTCGTCCCCACTACAGGAGCACGGACCTCCCCTCATCGGAAGGGGGATTAGGCCAGCTTAATTAGTAGACTACAGAGTCTACCACGCTGGCCTGCTCTGGGTTGGTAGATTTCATATAGGTACCTATGCGGACAAGCAGGTTTCTTCGCGAAGTTTTCGTTCTCCGTTGAATATATTGTTGTCAACAATGTAGACTGTATGTAAATTTGAAATAACCCAGTCGTACGGGACCAGGATAGAACCCGCAAACTTTCCGAACACGAGTCATACGTGTTTAAAACCACTCGACCATCAATGTACTTTAGTCAGAATATATGGAATGGATGGAGTATATGAAATCCTTAAATATCATGTGGTCTAATAAATATTATAAAAAAAATATTAACATAAATACCATATATTTCAAAAAAAAATTAATAATCGTAAAGTGTAAAAGCGGCGTTTAGATGTTCCGACTGATATTCACCGGTGTGTAGTTTTGTTGCGGCCCGTTCGTGCGCGCGAGCATCTAATTTATACGTGTTGACTCCGACACAGTGCGATGCGACATTTCTGTATAAGTATGTTGGCATAAGAACTAAAAGAACTGTATTTTCACCTCCACGATCATTTATAATCTAAAATCGTGTGCGTTCTAAATTTGATATCACTTATCTATCTATATCAGTGGTTCTTAACCTTTTTAGCTGTGAGCGACCAATTGACTTCTTTTTTTGTTTGACACGGGACAGCAACTATTTTGGTGATGATATTATATAAATTATTATACAATTATTTGAAATAATTATTAATTATATTCTTGTATTAGGATTTGATAACAAGTAATAGTTATTTGACAAGCAGTATGATGACTGCATACCGTTTGTCATGTAACTAATATTTTTCCATAGTATTATAATTACAGAAGAGATAAATGAAAATAAAAAGAATGCGCAGTGGAGATTGGTGAAGAAAAATTTTGATTTTTCTTTTGAGAAAAACAGGTAAACTAGAACGAAATAAAGCTTATAAGTTAAGGTGGAGTAATGGTAATTAACTTTTCAAATTTGTAAGAAAAATTCTCAAAAGGTCAAGACTATGAAGGTGTGTGTTATACGTGACAATTAATCTACCGAGAGGAGCGCGCTTCCCGGCGTTCGTGCGACACAAAGCGGCGTGGAACAGCCGGGGCGCGCGCACCTCGCGCGGAATTCTACACAGTAACACAATCTGTTGATAAGATCAGCACAGTGTTAACTTATTTCTACACAGTCCGTATAATATTTGTATCTATGGAATAAATAAAACATTATTATTATCTTATATATTATTATTATTATAAATATCTTTATTAAAATATTTTTTTTTATAAAATACCTATACGTAAAAATTTAATAACAATTTTCATAGGTATATATTATACAAAAAAGGGTGATCCACCGATAAAGGAGCCTATGATGCTACCGGTGATTAGGGCTCCAGAGTGAGGAACCTCCTCACAATGCGGGCCGTGTCCAAGNCCCCGGCGTTCGTGCGACACAAAGCGGCGTGGAACAGCCGGGGCGCGCGCACCTCGCGCGGAATTCTACACAGTAACACAATCTGTTGATAAGATCAGCACAGTTTTAACTTATTTCTACACAGTCCGTATAATATTTGTATCTATGGAATAAATAAAACATTATTATTATCTTATATATTATTATTATTATAAATATCTTTATTAAAATATTTTTTTTTATAAAATACCTATACGTAAAAATTTAATAACAATTTTCATAGGTATATATTATACAAAAAAGGGTGATCCACCGATAAAAGAGCCTATGATGCTACCGGTGATTAGGGCTCCAGAGTGAGGAACCTCCTCACAATGCGGGCCGTGTCCAAGAGTACTGCCTTCTGTATCAGGCCCTTCACCCATCTGCTTTACGAGAGCTTCTGAAGCTGTTGACCGAAGTTCTTCGCTATCGAAATGTTAACGACACGACAGATATCGGAATAACGATAGCTGATTTCATATTCCACATGACGATAACTGCGAAGGCAATTATATGATGGGTGGCTTAACTATTACAAAAACTCATACGGCACGTACCGCAAAACCTGCTCTAAGTAAGTCGAGCTGGTTTATTGGCACATACCCTTTCTTACATGACGCTGTCAATACACAATGGGCCCGGCGGGGACGCGTGGGCCAATGAAAGTATGAATCAACTTGTTGGAATTATAATAACCATTGAATTACCAACCAATCACTTGCCGTGTAGCGCCGGCCTAATAATAAGGTCACTCCATATCTTCCCGTGGATGCTGTAAGAACCGTCTAGGGTCTTAGTTCCCGAAGTGGTCCAGGTGGACCCCCAGGGGTCCACGGGAGATTCGACGGGGGTCTACGTTGGCGTACGCAAATATCCATACTTAGATCTAATCTTCACATTTTTTGTCGAGTTTTGGGAATATGGTAGAAATGTGGTCCATAGAAAGGTGGTCCACCGGAACCAGCCAAATTTTTGAAAGTGGTCTATGAGAAAAGAAAGTCTGGGAACCTCTGATCTAGATCAGAGGTTCCCAGAGTTTCTTTTCATCCCTTTGACTTTCTTTTTATCCCTAGGGATATACTAGGATATCAGGCAGCTGAGTTATCCTGTTATTCGACTAAAATCTACTGCGAACTCCAAGACGTCTGCCAAGCATAGACATTTTGATGACAATGAAATCAACAATTTGTAGGAGCAGTTTATTTTTAATTTATTTACTTAGAACAATAAATAATTACACTGATGGCTTAATTAAAAACCAATTTAAATTAAAAAAAAATATTAACAGTGTAACCAGCTATGTTATCCACAGATGGATTCAAAATAATATTTATATAATGCTAGTTGTTAGTATTAATTTTATTATACACTAGCTGTGCCTGCGACTCCGTCCGCGTTGGCATTCGGTAAGAGCGAAATTATACATAAATTATTTCCTCCAATCTCTTTTTTTTTTAATTGTAATAAGCTAGCACTTGACTACAATCCCACCTGACGGTAAGTGGCGATGTAGTCTTAGGTGGTAGAGCGCACTAGCCTAGTAGAAACATGTTCACTCTTTTCTTGAAAACGTCCACATTATAATCGGATATATTGTAATATTTCCTCCGATCTTAATAAGAATGAATGATAAGTGATAGATGAAACAAACACCAAATGTTAGAGGAAGCTTGCCACAATGCAACAGTAAAACAGCATTCAAGTCGATTTAGCCGTTTCTGAGATTAACGTGCACAAATGCATAGACAAACAGAAAAACAGAGACAACATTTCTATAAACTATATTTGTGGTTACTGACTGATTCATCTGACCCCTAAGGGGGTAAAATAAGGGGTGAACAATTGTATGGAAATACGTCATTTTCAAAGTAGAACGAAATTTAACACACCTGTGGTTAGAAATAAATGTGCACGTATGTATATCAGCGTTTTTCAAAATCTTATCCCTAAGGGGATAAATTAGGGATTGTAAGTTTATATGGGAAGTTCGTCATTTTTGAAAGTTAAAGGCTTGAAAATTCCTATATCTGCTTCTGGTTAGAAAGAAACGTAAACGTAAATTGGCGTTTTTCAAAATTTAATTAATGAATTAGTTTAGTAATTCTAGCCGCTAAATGGAACATCGCAAACGTCGTTTACAAAGAGATACTACGGTAATTAAAAATAAAGATTGAAATAACTAAACACGCAAGCAAAGCCACGGGGAACAGCTAGTATATCTATAAAGATAGAATCCTATCTTTTCACACTGCACGTGTTTTAATTCGTTACGTAATATTCAGGTAATTTGTAAAAAAATACTGCAGATGACGCCATCATAGCCGATAACGGAAATTTATTAGTGTTCTCATTATTTTGTAATCATTATCATTCCTCTCATAATGCGATGCGAATGCATGTGCAATAAAATCATTCCGGGTTTATCATCACAGTCAATTATTCCCTCATTTACGCGACCGGTCGGCAGGCCCCTCGATGCGAGTAATTTGTGTGTGCATTATAGTTTTTATTTATTTTATTTATACTTTATTATGTGTACCAAAGAGGTAGGCAAAATTAAATACATTTTAATAACTCATGTCAATAGTAATAGTCGTAAAATAACTACTGTGAGATACATCTGAACGGACGCTGCGTAATATAATTTAAAGAATGCGATCAAGAATAATTTGAAATGTTTTAAAAATGCTAATTTCCGCTTTGTTCCGTCTTTTTTTTAATTAGTTGATATTACTTTGTGATATACTTTTTCAAATGTTAAAATAGTGGTGACATAACATTTATATTAATGACCATAGATTTTGAATTCTAATAAATTATGATAGTGAATTAATTGTATGGACCGACAAAGGGAAAGAGCGTTTAAATTATTTTAATTTATGATATTATTTAGCATAGCGTTTAAAATTCATAAAAAAATAATTAGGTAACTATTATGGCTTTGAAATATATATAATAATAACATATAATATATATATATATAATAATAACAGTAAGTTACAATGGATTCTTTACTGCTTACCTATTGAACATGGTCCTCTAGAAAAAAAAATACAAACTATTTTTTTGACGAAATACTAAACTCTCATACATAACTTATGACTATTTTAAAACTTAAATGTCTAAAAACAAACTAAGTATATTCATCTAGATCCTTAGTCCCCAAAGTGGTCCAGGTGGACCCCTAGGTGTCCACGCGGGGCTCGACGGGGGTCTACGTTGGCGTACGCAAATTTCCATAGTTAAATCTAATCTTCACATTTTTTGTCGAGTTCTGGGAATATGGTAGAAATGTAGCTGCAGGGGGCCCACCGGAACCAGCTAAATTTTGAAAGTGGTCTATGAGAAAAGAAAGTCTGGGAACCTATGGTCTAGATGATGATGAGATCGAACCTAATGGATAAATTATGAATAAAACTTCAGCGATGATCAAGAAATATGTTTGATTTCTCATACGTTACAAATGTTTGTTTGGTAAAATTTAAAAATAATGATATCATAATTTAATGCCAATAAAAACGCAAAACTTATGTGTTTTTCAGTAATGATGAATTGCTTTATAAATTGTATAATTATTCAAGTTTTATGTGCAATACGTTTTTAATTCAAGATGAAAGCGCTAATGTACCTAGATATACGAAAATTAAAATCATTTCGGATATATGCTTAAGTTAGTGATAATTCTTCTTTTCAAGGTTATATAAAATGCTTACGTAATAAAACAACTAGGATATTGTAATTGTAAACGTATCCATTTTGTATAATTTCTTTTTTTTATTTTGAATATTTTATTTATTTTCTTCATTTGTTAACTATATTTATTGTGCTTATCCGGAATAAATATGTTTTCATTCTTTCTTGCTTAACACAACATTATGCGCATTAGGCTAAGATTTTACAAAAGCCAAATTATCAAACAGGTCAACGACAAGAGTGGAGACATTCAGATGAAAATATAAAGAAGTTTGACACCTACGTCCGCGGGCGAAGGCGTGAGTCAAATTAGAGCGAATGTAGCAATTAGGACGATTACAGGCAACATCCGAACATCCTGTAGACAGGGCGCGCGTGGGCGACCATCTTGACAGCTTAATTATGTGCTATTATTAGAGGAAAGTACGCATTACGTGTGATATTAAATACTCGCTAAAATAAAACTGAAACGGTTCGCAATTCAAGAGACATTGTGACGACACGACTTCGTTAATTTAGAAAAGTTAAAATTCAATGCAAAATTCTATCGATAATTAGCAAAATTCTATCGATAATAATCTGCATACATTATCACTTTTTTTATAGTATTTATTCAGCCAATACATCACTTACAAAATCATCACACTTAACGCCAATAACCGCCATCTTTTTTCTACGTGCTGCACATTCGCAGTTATATAAACCAATTACAGGCCGAATGGAAAAGACAAAATTTAAAAAGTGAAAATATTTTAATTTAAATATATTTTAGAATTATTGTTCAATATCAAGTTGTAGGAAATTAAATAAGAAATATATTTTTAATTTAGATTAAGGGCATTTTATGAGGAAGAAATGACTCAATTAAATGATCGGAAGTAACCTTTACCAGTGCAGACAAAACATTTTTTTTTTTACTTCTCTGTTTGCAGGATTCTGTAGTGAATAAATTGTTATGAAATTTTTGTTCTATTTATTACAGTAAATATAATGAGAAAACATTTAACTTCTACGTATGTAGCCAAGAGCGTGAAGAGTTTAATCGTTTTTTTTTAAGTTTATATATATATTTCGAGCAACATATTACAAACACATCTTTTCCATAAAAGTTATTAGATCATATATTTAGTACATATATACATACATTAACGCCGATATCCCATAAGGGTAGGCAGAGACCATAGTACATACTACATACATATATACAGTCACGCCTCTTNNNNAGTAGGCAGAGACCACTTCTTTCCACCTGCTACAATCGTTTAATGTAGCAAAGTGGCTATCCGCAGCCCATATTTCGCCTCCGCGGACAACGAAACGTGTCGGGTAGCTAACCACGACGCCGCTATTCCATATGGCACAAAAGTGTTAAAATTCCTCATTACATTCCCACAACTCACTGGAGAGGAAAGGGAAGAGGATGAGGTAGGAAAGGTGTATTGAGCAAGGAATAAGGAATTTATGAAAATGACTGTAGGATAAAGAATAAATCGGCAGGAGTAGGAAGAGACAGTAGTAGCTCGGGAGGCCGGGGTCGCTACCCGTATACTTAAGTTTATTTGCCAGGCAGACTAAAAGACTAAGTACTTCCTGACCATCATATATTTAATTTTTTTTTATTTTTTTTATACATCCTAATACTAGTTTTTATTTATAACTTTATAACTTCGACTTTAAAATCAACCATGACAAGGTTGTGTGTTGGTGCACATTTAATTTATGAGTATGTTTACATATATTTATTATTTTCAATGTACTCTGTCACGCATTATTTACCCTAATAATTTATTAATCTTCTCAATATTATTAACAATCAATCCAAACGAGCAATATTAAAATAATAATAATAATATTCTGAAGTCTTACACATACATTGATTTAGTCCCAAACTAGGATAACCTGTATCTAGAGTACTAGACAACGACATATACGCTTATAGGTATTACGCTTATAGATAAATACACTACATAAGTAGATAAATGCTCATCACACAAACTTCGACCCTACCGGGATTCCAATCCGTGATTCATTGGCACAGAAAGCAGGTTCACTGCCCTTGTACCAATCAGTCTTCAATAAATGCATAAAAATGTATTATATACTAGCTACTGTCTGCGGTTCCGCCCGCGTGAATGTCGGTTTTCTGTTACTTGGGAAATCTCGAAACAATCACAGATTTATATAAATAGCCTTAGAACCATTTTTAGTTGAGCTCCGTACCTTAAAACAGAAATCAAGCTTTATCTTCGATTCTACTGAACCGATTTTGATAAAACATAGCTCAATATTTAAAACTGTATAGTAGCTTTAAAACTGTAATAGTTTGACCAAAATCTACTTGCTGGTTTTTGCGTGAAGCTCGAACAAATAAACAAACAAACATCGATGGATTTTATTTCAAAAGCGCTTAATTAATCGATCTGAGTAGGCTTTTTAAAAATATCTTTGATTTACAAAATTTGACATTTAACAATTTTATAATAGTATAGATTAAGTCCTGTATATGCTTACTTCTTGCGACAGGGGTTTTCCCTGGAGATAAGATACTCAAAACATTCTCTTTCCAGAAACATTTTGAGTATATTATCCCCAGGAGAGAATCCTGTCTCACAAGTTCTTCTCTTCTTTTGCGTATCCCGCACCACAAATCTAGTCGTTACAGTGAATCTTTCACTGTACGTGCGGTACGCCTGTGGAACTCGCTTCCTCATTCTGTTCAGGATAGGTCTTCTCTGAATGTTTTCAGGAAAAGAATTAAGGAACACCTTCTCTCAGAATGATATATGTATGTACATATTTTAGAGTCTTTCAGTATTTGTATATATTTATGTGTATGTGTGCTTGTGTACCTAGTACACTAGATCCTATCCTCCGTCTAATTTTAAATATTTTTACACTCTAAAGTTTGTTGGAATGAAACTCAATTTTTGAGTTAAGCTCGCCTTTGTATATCTTTTTTTCTTTATTTACAAATATATTTATCCGTTTGTGTACACAAAAGAATAAATTAAATTAATGTTTTTTCTAGACTACAGACCAGTGGTAACTCCCGCCTAACAATGTGGTTTTCATTGGATTTACGTCAGATCTCCCAAGAAGCAATAAAATATGATTCACCGGCATTTTTTGTAAAATTGAAGAAATATTTAATTTCAATACTAACATGTACGCGATTAAAGCAAAAAATATTACTTAAAAAAGTCAAGCTCATAATGTCAACGCATAAAAGTTTAAAATATATAGTCCATGAAATTTAGTTGTGTTACAAACGCTATTATCGTACCTTTCGATATAATTACGCTTTTTTAAATGACAACGGGTTACTGCATGCAACGCTTACATAGTATCAAATCAACAAAGATTTTTAATCCAGTTATCGTTCTTTGACTCAAAGTTTGAAACCTTAAACGTTGCACACTGTAATATATCGTAACGTAAATATGCGTAACGTTATCATCATCAGCTCATAAGAGTCCACTGTTGGACATAGCTCTCCTTCTAAAAGGAGGATTTTGTTGATGACTCTTTGAATGTGGGATGACGCTTGTCATTCTTCTTGAAGATCGCAGTAGATTAGGATAACCCTACTGCTCATCATCCTGGTGCATTCCATAGCTTGTTCTCATAGCATCCTCATATGTATATATATATATATATATATATATAT